>CM007319.1:898181-951504 GCA_000333855.2 Endotrypanum monterogeii
CCACCCCATGGAATGCGACAACTCGGGGGGGGGGGTGGATGGGTGGTGGTGGTGGTCGGGGCACGCACTGCTGTCTGTCACATCGGCGCGTCCGCGAGAGCCCCCCAGCCACTGCGGTCTGGGAAGGCCCTCGTGGATTGCGGCCCATCTGCAGCTGGGCTCTCGAGTCCTCTCGAGTCCAATAGGCGCCGCCCATCGGTGCCTATGTCCAACGCCGCGGTACGTAACCAACATGGAAGGTGCGATGCTGGGGGGGGGGAACCGGAGAAAGGGGGTGACGGTCCGTATGCCCTGACTTTCCGGCGAGGCTGTTACGGCTGTGGAGAATTGTATTTTAGCGTGGGTGAGTGACGGATGAATGACAGTCTCTTGAACCTGTAGTTGCATCAAAAAAAAAATGTTTATTATAGTGGTTGCGGCTGTTGCGGTCTCTGAACTTCTGACAATTTTTTTTAATTTTCTCTGCTTAGGCTGAGTGTCGCGTCCTTCTATGAAGCGGCAGTTTGTGTGCTTTTCGCGTCTCTTTAGTCTCCGTTGACCGGAAATTTGGATGCGGCCGATGAGCTGTAGCGTGGAAACAGAGCTGACTGTTTATGTAAAGCCGTTTGGTATGTAGGGACGTTAGCGCATTTTGTTTTCAGCTTTGTTAGACGGTGAGGTTGGCGGAGGTCCCTCTTACCGAGGATTGTGCTGAAGTTGCTTTTTTTTTTTGCAGGGTGAGGATGTGTCTGGCCTTTCTGTAATTTGCGAGGGAAACCGAATTATGTCGTGTTATCTTTTTGTTGTTTTTGAGCTACCCGTTACCCACGCCCCCTCCTACCTTTTTTCTGTAACGCTTTCTCGAATACGGTGTACGTGGCTGTTTGCTACTGCTGTAAGGATGGCGGGAGGATGTTGGTCGTTGGTGTGAGCGTGAGTTTTTTATTATTAATATGACGTATCCAGGATGTCCGCGCCCGTTTTTTTTTTATTATTATCATCTATATCCGGATATATAGGTGGTTGCTGATCAAAATCCTTCCGTGCAAAACAAAGTAAAAAAAGAAAGAAGACCCCATGGGAGTCATAAGGAGCTGGTTAAGAAGAGGAATAATTCAAAGAGGAAGAACTGATTCAGCACGCGGCTAGGTGAGAGTAGTGTGAGCAGTCCTCTTCGCGCTACGCTGGTGGGTGTTCTTGAACCAGCAAATAGGCTGCCACACGGCTGTCCTCGCTAAGGGTAGTTATCCCGCATTAGTAATACCGTGTGCGTGAGAATGTACCTCACGCATGAGATCCAATCACGCGAAGGGGGGTTTAGCAGAAAAAAAAAACATGTTTTCTTCTTCGTCAAATCTCAATTTCTAGCGGATGTGCTGTCATCTATAACTCCTTTACCCACCATTTTCTTCACGAACCTCTCATCTTCGCTTCGCCCATTATGTGTTGCTGTGCATAAAAGAGAATCATACACATGCGACAGTAGCTCTCCATTCATGGTGACGGTGCTGGCATGAGGCAAGAAGAAATGTGAACCCAGAGGGTTGATTTACGGAGGGCGTCTCGGCATGCTCGGTCATCAACATCAGCCGCCGTGGAGGAGATACAGCTTGACGCTCCCGGTTACATTTTCCCGCAGGCATCCTTGAGCCCGGAAGAGGACCTATCGCGGCATCTAAAGCCACAGCTGTTCCATCTTCGGTTCCCGTACCTGCACTCTACGTGGCTGTACTCACACATTTCTCTTGCGGATACCATCTATCTAAGGCTCTTGATCATCATCACGTGTTCTGCTGCTGTATTTTTTGCCCTTAACAAAAAAAACCGCCCCAATGTTTTTTTTTCTGACGAGAAATATTACTGTCCGTATGGAAATCGGCTATCGTAGTCCTTGGGGCACGTCTAGACTGTCTTTTCCAGTCTTTCCTCATTTGCTGTCTCTTCAGTTTGTGTAATTTCATCCAGAAGAATTGACTTAACGGAAAGGAGGTAGGGAGGCAGGAACGGATGCGGACATTCAACGGCACGGTAGCGTCGCTCTGGGTGAGAGGGTATCTCAGGTTAATGCTCGACCAGCTGTCCAACCTTCCTCTTCTTTCCTCAGGAAGATGATTCTGCATGGAGTACGTTAGAAAATCGACTTGCATGGACGTGTGGAGAGAAAAAATCGTGGTGGTGGTGAGGATCGCTGACTTTGCTTGCTTGCATTCTCGTGAGATCCGCTACGGAGCAGGGCCACGGCGTTTTAATGTGACCCCTCCTTATCGAACATTTTCCGAAACAGCGGTGGCAGCGGCCCATAGCGCTCTTGACTCCGAGGCAGGGCATGCAGTGCCTTAAATATGAGCATCACTTTCTCTTTCTTCCAACTGACAAGAAAATTTCGTGTAGACCCAGAGGCGTGTATGCTACGCATAACTCATCTCGGTGGCGTCAGCATACAAGTGCCAATGGGCCGCGCGGCCCCCCTAGGGGTTTCGTTGTTGGAGATGTTTGCTGTTTCCTCACTTCTTCAACCCACCGCAAGATGGCACCGCCTCAAGACAGCTCGTTTTTTTTTTTTCTGCAGGTCGTCGCTAGTGTCGACTCCGGCGGGTTGCAGGTAGGAATGCGGCGTTCGCTGATATCTGCAAAGTGTCGTGGGGTTTACCGCCGTATACGTACGTTTGTCTGCTCTCTCGCAAGGAGAGGATATACCGCTCCAAGAAAACCCACTTGCGCGGGCACGTGATTACGTGTTTTGGCCCCATTTGTGAAGAGGGCAGCACATATTTTCTACAATTCCTGCCATGACTTGTTGTCCACACTATCCAATGCAGTCTTTTCTGGTCATCCGTGGTAGTGAGAAATGCAGGCATGGCGACCGAGTAGCAAGTGTTGGTCCGACCTCAAGTATACGTTAGTTATCGTGGAGCTGCGGGACCACTCTATAGTGGGAAGGGGGTGAGAGGCGCGCACGCATACTTACGATATTCTTGCAGCCGCTCCTGCGTGGGTCGGGTGTATGTCTGCCGAGGCTGCACCGTAAGTGTGGTGACGGGCAGCTCTTGGGCTTGGACCCACCGCTAGGATATCGTCCACGCGCTGTAACCCTCGAAGACACTGTTTACTCGCCTACACGCGCGCCCTCAGCACCCATGAACACAAATGTTATCCTGATTGTCAGGAGAAAGGCTGTGTCCCTTTTTTTTCTTTTTTCCTAGCGTGTGTGTGTGTGTGTGTGTGTGTTTTCCACCATTGTGGATGCGTGGCCGAGCCTAATGGTGTATGACTGCGGTGTGTTGAGCGCCTCAAAACTTGACAAGTTTATGCGTCGCGATAGGCGGAGCGGGGGGGGGGGGAAGGAGGAGACCTTTCTGGTGGTCTCTCAAGTGCGTTTTTTGTTTTTTTTTACCGGAGTTAGCTGATCGCTGCTCACGCAGGGAACATCAGCAACATCGTCCTCGCCTTGAGTACATTCTAAGGGCTTTGAAAGAGAAGGCGGGGAAGGAGGATCGATGCACTCAGTGGTCAGAAACCCCTTTTCATATTGACGTTATCTTTCGCGTAGATGTTTCGCAGATGACAGCGACGATGGCGCATAACGGCGATCTGTTGTCACCAGACCATTCTCCTCGGATACTCAGGCTTATCAGTTTTTAGCACGAGTACTGCAGCTCCCTTCCGCCATGATGCGGCTCCACTCGTGAACCCCTGGCATGTTGCTGTGTTGCGATCATGGAGGCGTTGCCTGTGTTCCAATATGTTTATATACATATATTAAAAGGGAGCATAAGTACGGGGGGGGGGGCGTAGCGGGGTATGCACATTCAGGCACATATGTCCACAAAACGATACCTTCGCCCCTCTTCCACGTCACGTCTGCACACTGATCCCTCTATAGCCTCAAACCATTCCTCGTTTTGTTGGTGGGATGAAGATGGCGACCTTGACGGTCACTTGATCCTTCTCATTTGAGGTGTGCGCTTGACATTTGTTTTAACCCTGGGCTCATCTATATGATCCTTTACCTGTTGTGCCTTTGCGTGCCGCTTTCATGGGTAGCGCGCTGTCACGTCTCTTCCCTAGTTTTCTGAGGTCGTTCGCTTCCAGCTTCCGATTCCTGATTCTCACTCGCTGAAGGTCGGAAAGGCAGACACAGATGGCGAGGGGGGTAGAACTCGTCTTCTCCCCCTTCTTTTTTTTTCTGATAGGCCTCTATTTTTTCTTGCTGATTCTCGTTTTAACACCCGCTCGCATTTAAGCCTCTGTTTCGCACCTACACGCCTGTAGGTGCTGGAAGGGTCGATGAAGTTCACTACCGACTTCTGCTGAGGCCCGCGGTTGGGGAGGGAGGAGACGGGTTCGCAGTGTGTGGCACGGTACTTCCACAGATGAAGAGGGATTTGGCCTCCCTCACCCCAAACTGTTGACAAAATGTTTAACTTACCAACCTGACGGAAATTAGTTTTTTTTTTTCTGCGGTCGTTCCTCACTTGCAACTAAACTGTTTCACCGTACACATTGTTTCTGTCACGATGCACACGAATTCGTTCGAGGTGCTACGCTACGACGTTTTTTTTTCCCCATACAGGATAAGAGGAGCGGGATATATTTTTTAAAGCTCCTGATCACCCTCGGCAACACACAGTCTTGACACCACAAGAACAATAATTTAAAAAATGAGCTTTTTTAAAATGTGTAGAGGCTTTACGAGTTTGATGTGGGATGTGCACCCCGCATGCTTTTTATTCCTTTTCTCATACACTGCCTTTTGCTCGGTCTTCACACTATGCTTCTTTTTTTTGTGTGTGATTGCCTGTATGCTTATCTCCCTCGAACCTCATCTCACACGTATCTCCTCTTCCCCCTTTTCCTCACCTCTGGATGATGTTTCACATCTAAAAATATCCTCACAAACAAACACAACCACGATGCTCATGGTGTCGTCAACTACCCCACGGATCCTTGATCGTTATTGTTATTATTGTTCCTATTTATAGCACAAACGCGCTCTCGTCCAGGGTTCTTCGTTCTATCAAACTGAGCGACCCCCCCCTTTCTTTCTCCTAAAGCGCTCTCTCTCCTGAATAGAGAGTAGCTACATCGCTGACCCTAGCCTCATTTACATATTTTGCCTCCATCTTTCATTTTCACTATTCATATTTCCAGGAGTTTGAAACCGGAGGTGAGGCTACGCTGTTTTTGCCACACTTCGGAAGCATAAGCGCGCACACAAGCACAAAGACCCGCTCTCTTCTTTCGAGAAGTTCCCAACAGCCCATTCTCCTCTCTCGACGACGTAATAAATATAAGAGAGGAACGAAAAACGAAAAGAAAAAAGGTGCGTGGAGGATAGCACCCTCTCATACAAAAGTTCATGTATATATGTATATATTCCTCTTTTTTCTGTTAGCGTGCATGTACGCTCATTATCATTGATTTCATTTGCTTGAGCTATTTATTAACTGCCTTTATTCTGATTTTCGACCTCTGCGTTTATAAACGTCTAACTGTAATGGGTCTCATTGGCTGTGAGTCTCATTTCCCTCCCAGTCCTACCACTCCCACTCCAAGTGTGGATTTGTCCTCACATTGAAAACTGTGGAGCCTTGACAATTTTTTTTTTTGAGGTAGGTTCTTGGTTCTAAAAGAATTTCCATTAAATATATATATATATATATATACATTTATATGTAGATTATCATCATCAGGCGTTTGTGTGTGTATGTGTCTTCTGTCAATCGATTCAGCCTCGTTAGTTAGTGCGTCAGTCTTTGTTAACGTGGGTGCTTTCATTCCCCTTTTCCCCCCGAGGGAGGTGGACATTATTTATTCTTCACAAGTGGTGCAATCCAAACGCTCCTTCCACGTCTTGTAAGCCAAAAGTGTGTGTGTTTGTGTCTATGTGCTCTCTATTCCTCTATAATTGACTGTACGCATATATTGTGATTTATTTGAGCAATATTATTTCGTGAGAAGAAGCGGAAGAAGCGGCAGGTGGAGGGCAGAGGTAGCAGAAAAAAAAGACTGTCGATTGAGACAAGAGATTTTTGCATTCACTTGTCTTTTCGAAGGTTTTTTTTTTTTGTGTAGTGACTTGTGAAAGTGTAGCTCATCTTGTACGCTTTTTTATATCTTCACATTTTTATTTCCGGCTGCGGATTGTCTCTACTCATATCAAAAAAAAGGTGGAAAACAAACCTGGTGCCCTGCAGATGTAAATACGGACGTATTCGAGTGGGCACTATACTATGTTCAATAATTAGGCTTAACTCGACGATTTTATTTTTCTGCGCGAGGGTTTTACATATTCAACGTATTTCGTCGAAAAGATATATTTTTGCCAATATATTTGGATTTCTCTGTTTTAGCCATTATCGCATCTCTACTTTTCAGGTTTTTTTCGCTTTTATCGACACTTTGAAGATTTTTGTTCGAGACATTTTTTTTTCTAGTTTGCTCTCTTCTCATCACCTTGTGTGTGTGTTGACTTTTCTAACTTTTCGTAGGTTTTTTGGTTTTTGTTTTGCGCCTCGGTGTCCCGCTTCTCTTCTACAGGAGATAGATGAAGACGTATCTTTCCCAGAAAAATACACCTTTGTTTGGAAAAACGCGCATCAATTCGCACGAGTAAGAGGAGAGAGAGGGAGGGACAGGGAAGGGTTCAATTAACAAACAATTCGTCAACTAGGAAAAAACAAATATTTTTTTCTCGTTTTCCCTGTTTAGTGTCTGGTTGGAGGAAACAAAAATCCAGTACACCCACAGACACGCACACACAAATACATACATACAGAGAACCTCTCAGCGAAAGGAGGGGGGGGGGGCTACAGCTGGTTTGCTTTATTGATTTTGATTGTAGAGGAAGTTAGGTTTTTTTACATAGCATTTTTTTTTTTCACTGAAACTTTTTCATCTTGATTCTCTGCACTCTTCCCTTAGTTTAGTTATCTAGGTTCAAAAGATAGGCGCGTCTGTGTGTGCGTGCGTGCATTTCCGTGTCTTTTCAATCGATAAAGCACCAGTCCATCCTCTTCAGCTTTCCCCTTTTTTATTCAACGACAGCGTGAAGATAATTCTGTGGAGGCTGTTCTTGTAATCGATCATCTTTCATGCGCTGCACCGGCTCTCACAAATTACACGTCGATTTCTTGAGCTTTCTCTGAGCAATTCAGTTTTTTTTTTTTTTTTCTCGCCCCCTTACACACCCATAAATATTCATTTACATATATTTTTATCCGCGCGTATATCAGGTTTCAGTGTCTTTGAAAGAAAAAAACTCTATTTTATTTTTCGAAGGGAAAAGGCCGCTTTGCGCTGTGGATTATCCACTTTGCCTTGTCCATCTTCAGGGGAGGTTACACATCCATTTTGATACTCCTCGTTAAAAAAAAAAGCGAAAGTCTGTCGAAGCAATCAGTACGTGGTGGTGCGGGAGAGAGGAGGCTGTGGGACGCAAAGGGGGGGGTATTTGGTGAGACAAGCGAGGTTGGCTTACCAGGCGTGGTACTGAACCGATCATCAACAGCAGGTCTCCTTGGTGCCGTTCTCATCTTCAAAAAATAATAATAATAATATATATATATATATATATCAATCGAACGATTGCACTGTAGTAAGCTGCTGCTTTTCTAGGTTAACAGTCGATTGTTGTTACGCCGCACGGTCAACGAAGGGAGCTCACACACTCAAAAAGAACGGGACACGGAGCAAGAGGTATGCACAGCATTTATACCAGTGCCTTGGCAGTGCTTCTAAGCACCGCATCAGTTGTAGTGAACTCCTTCCCGATACAAGTACTTCTTCACGAAAGCAAGAACACGTGGGCAACATATGATCTCCACCCGGACTACATAAATGCCAGTACTACCTCTAAGAGGGGCACAGCGATCTCAGCCAGCAACTCTCCCCAAGGTGGTCTGGAAAGTGCTCAGTCTGACCTTCGCCATGGACAGGATCATATAGGTAGCGGTGCACTCACGCGGTGGGTATTGACTTGCGCCGTGGTTGGCTGTTTCGTCGCTATTATTTTTCTTGCACTCGTATGGTCCCTTCATGAATGGCTTTCGAGATGCAGTGATGGTCTCGTGCGTCGCCGGTGGTGCTTTGCCTACCATGCTCTCAGCGAGGGCAGTGCCAGGGAAGGCTACGGATCGGCAGAAGGGCTCTGCGGTAGTTTGTCAACCACTTTGGGTCGTCCCAACGTGAGCCTGCCGCAAAGATGTCTGATGCAAGTGCTCCGGCGTACCTCCCGCGATGACCTTTGTGGAACGGTACGTGTGATAGGCGAGCAAACGCAATCCAGCTGGACCGCGACGGATACCGGTGTGCTGAAGACAGGCGGTGAAGCTGAATTCTGGTCTCATCCGCGGAACAAGGACAGCACGCCGTCATTTGCATTCCATCTTTCCGCTTCAGAAGCACAATCAAGTGAAGACATGATCATCTTCTCCACCAACCTCGTAGGGTCGAGGGTAGGTTACCATGACGGTGATTTCCCCAAAGATACCTATGGCACGGAAGGCAGATGTAACGAGAGCAACTCGAGGGATGATGTGATTGCAGCAGATGAGCATCCCGTCTTTGCTGGCCTCGCGATAGAGGGGTCACGCCCTTTCTTGCCTCCTGCATCTCAGTTTCTCCCCCAGGTCTCTCCCTCACAGGGAACCCACCGCCAGGAAGGGCCGCACCCTGTTCACATTGGCGAGAGTAGGTGGGACTGCGATACCCAACAGTCTGGGGCCAGGGTAGATTTCACGACATGCAAGGCCAGGTTTCCTGAGAGAGGTGCATCATCTCACCCTATCTCACCAATGCAGCGAAGCTCATCAGAGTTGCAGAGGCACAAGGAGGGGCTCGATACGTACGTTGACGACACAGAGCCTCGTTGCGACACACCGCATTCCTCTGTAGTATTGTCGCGTGTGGAAACGACCATATTCGATAACGAAGATGTCGACGATCGGGACATCTTTCTCGCAGATGACCCAGTCGATGAGGGCGGATTCTCTGCATTCCTCTTGTCCTTCAGCGAAACTCCGTACAACGCCACGGCGCTCTCTTTTAGCGATGTGGGGTGCGCAGATTCTCCACTGGAGGTATCAATAACAGCCAGGCCATCCCCGGCGACCAGCGGTGGTTTATGTCCGCTTGTCGGCTGCAACAGAGTGGGGGCGGTAAGCCCCATGCACTCGGCAGCTAGTGGAATCACGTTTGACTCCGAGGATATGACGGAATGTGTCATCGAGGACGCTTCTCCTCCTCGGGGACATCTATGCTCACCTAAGCCGTGCGCGCAACAGACGGAGTTGCTAACCCAGCAGAAAAGGCGACGTTCGGCGAGATACTGCGAGCCATGGCAGCCAGTACCTGTTTCTCACAAGGTGGGTTCCCTGGACAGTGCTGCTCTCGCAGCAGATTCTGCGTTCTTCTGTGACCGAGACCCGTTTCAAAGCAATCATCTCCATCGTCACACCGACATGGGTGTGTTCGGGGACCTTCTAGACGACGCGATAAGTGGGGAGGAGACTCAGAGTACCAGAATGCTAATTACCGAGGACGGTGCCTGTGAGACACACGAGCGTACCGCGTCCCTTCAGATCACAGACACCATTTGTCTGCTGATTTCACCAACGTCATCACCGCCTTCCCACATGCTCAGTGCTTCGGACCCAATACTGTTGAAAAGCAAGGAAATTTGTGTGAAGAGCTCTGAGATCGGGTCTCCGCGCGTCGCTAAACAAGCATCGCTGAATCTCTCTTTTCCCTTGTCGAAGAGGACCTCCGATTCCGGGAAGGAAAACAGGAAATCCCCTTTTTTTTTCGATGATTGTTGGCGTAGATGAAACAGAGTTCACGTGCTCAAGTGCATGGATCTATACTAGTAGCCCGATCGACGACACAGTTTCATGAAGTCGTGACCGGGAGCACAGAGTGTCTCTGACACCTATATTGATGGACACCCTCCTCCCACGTCTCTCTCTCCTCACCGAACAAGACGAAGAGCAGTTGGCCAGCTTTTTTTTTCTTTCTTTTTTTCCCTTACCAGTGTTTTGTGGATGTGCAGCGCTCTCTACATATGTATGTAGTTCTCGCACTGGCTTTATCCTTCCTTGCTTTCTTTAGTGCCTGTTCAGGTGCAAAGATTCATGTTGACCTCTTAAAATGTTTTGTTGGTTCTGAATACGGCGAGGTATTCTTTACTTGCTCTGTTTCTCCCAGCCGCTCCCTTTTTTATTATTTCTCAAGAAAATAAATCTTAGAGAATAGTCATTAGTATTTGGCATGTTTCTGTTTATTTCTCAGTAATTTTTGTAGTTTAGGGGTTCACCCACTGGCTGTCTTTATCTTATTTCTCTCTGTTGATCGTTTTCACAGCGCTTTTTTCTTGGGTAGGATTCGGTTGTGCTTGCGGCCGTGGCTCTGCGTCTAAGAATGTCCTCATCACTCGCCTTCCTCCCGTATCGGTCCCTCCGACTGTTTGTCTTGAATTTATGTGTGTGTGTGTTTCTCCCGTTCCTTTCCATCCCTTTCTCCTGCCCCGAGCGTTTATTTTTGTATACATTGATGTACTGGCTGCCTGCATGCGTGGTCTCTTTAATGCCTCTTCGCGCGCGTCTGTATGTCTCATATATATATATATATATATATATACATATACACACACACATCTATGTGTGTGTGTGTGTTTATGTGCTTTGATTCCTCTTTAATGTAAGAATCTCTTCTGAAAAAAAAAATGATTGGACAGGGAACGGAGGGCTATGCAGAGACTCCAAGCGGTATGCATTAAACTGTTGACTAGAATTATCGTCACTTAAAAAGAAACACTTTATGAGGACGAAAGAGACAGGTTAGGAGGATACAAGAGCTGTCGTGTTGCGGGATTGTTTCTTATTTGCCCCCCCCCCCCTCCCTCCCTGAGCGCTGCACTAGAACAAAAATCAACATATACGTGGCGGTGTTCCCTAGGGCCCATATAGTGACCTTCATCACTTTTTCCTTCCAAGTTAAAAACGTGATTTTGATCTCTGCGTGCTCTCTCCAATGCTCGTGGTCGATGAAATAATCCTGTGCGCAGCCGCGGGGCCGGTTGCCGCGTTGACCAACGATGCTCACTGAATGCAATTCCTTATCTTGTACAGACCTTCCCTTTACATACAGCCATCCTCCCTTTCGTCTTCTCCCCCTCTTTTTTAAATACCTTTTTTTTTTTCTACGCCGGTGCCACGTCAATGCCCTGAACACGGATGCACCGCTCTAATCACTCTACTTTTCTTGCACGCACCTACTCATCATTCTTCAACCGGTCTTTATGACATGAATACAATCCTTATTGAACCCTGCGAACACACACACACATATACAAGCATGTGATCCACTGGCGTACGGCTGGATAGGGCTCCATATTTTATTCAAAGGACTCGCTGAGGATCACTACTCATTCTCTCTTCAACACCGTAAAAAAAAAAAAAGCATACTCTTTTTGTTGTTGTTGTTGTTTACTACCTTTCCACAAAAAAAAATCTGAGGGAGTCGCCGAACTGATCCTAGACCTCATCAAAAGGGCAGTCACCTTCTCTCAGTCTCTTGCACTGCCTCTCCTTCATTTTCTCCTCCCCCCTCTCTAGTTGTCTGAAGAAAACTCCCAGCCAGTACAGACAGCTGCTTTCACATTGCTCCAGCTTCCCTCGTCCATTTTTTTGTTGTTTGTTTTGTTGTGGATCTGTACCCCCGAAAAAAAAATAATCAAGTTGTACAAGTGAATACCACTCTGCTATCTTTTCCAGCTCTGTACAGTGAGTCGTACAAGTTCCGTGGATTTTTTTCCCCTCTGATCCTCGGTGACTCATTGCCTGTCTCCGCCCCTCACACACACACACACACACACACACACACACATTGCTGTTTCTTATCGCTAACCAATGTCCCACTTAGCGTTTACAGTCCGTCAGACGGTGGTGCCGATTGTGACGAGAAGCGCAGATCCACTCAACTACTCAGTACGGCGGATTTTCTGTGTGGCGCAAAATTACGAAAGTCACGCAAGGGAGATGGGCTATGTGGTCAACCGAACACACCCCGTGTTCTTTATGAAGCCTACGGACAGCGTTGCGACCGCTCTGGGCAACCATAGATCTCCCAACGCCGCCATCAACATCCGTTATCCATCGGTTACAGAAAGTTATCATCACGAGGTGGAACTCGTAGTTGCGCTGGGCCCGCCTGCCGGAAAAACGGCTTTGTCTTCCACTGTCACCAGCGGATCGAGCGACATCCATTATTCCAACATCAAGTTTGAGGAGGCGCATGACATCATCTTTGCCTACGGTGTGGGGTTGGACATGACCCGAAGAGATATGCAGCTGGTTGCCAAGAGAAACGGTTTGCCGTGGGATATGGCCAAGGGAGCCGACGACAGCGCCGTTGTGGGTCCGCTCATCCTCTCCAATGACTTGGAGGCGTCACACCCAGATATGTTTCTCACACCCGACAAAGACAAAAGTGTAGCCGTGTGCCGCGGTAACATTTTTCTCGAAGTCAACCAGAACGAGCGTCAGCGGAGTGATCTCAACTGCATGTCAACCCCCATTGTGGCGCTGATAGCGCAGCTGTCGCAGTACGTTGCGTTGAAACCTGGTGATCTCCTCTTCACAGGTACCCCCTCTGGTGTTGGCGCCGTGCGTCGTGGTGACGTGATAGAGGCCGGTATTGAAGGTCTCGGTACACTCAAGGTGACTGTTGCCTAGTTGACTAGAGTGAATATCAGCTATCCGAAAGGTCTTCATCTATTTTTTTTTTTCTCTCCGAGTGGGTTTGCCTCGTTTTCCTCGTGGAAAACAAAAATTTCTTTTTTTCCCAAATCTGTTGTGCTGAGTAATCGTGTGTTTCTATGATCTCGAATGGGAGTATTGAAGAGAGAGGAATGCTTTTCGCCGTTGACTGTCCTGGGTTCTTCCCCTGTGCAGGGACCTTGGGACGGAAAAAAAAAGATATATATATATATATATAATATATATATATGTATGCATAGAGAGCCTTCATACTTGAGTGACACCGCTTTTCCTCATCGTAGAAGGGATTCGTATGTGACGTATACATCAACTGATCGATCTTTCTGTGGTGAGTTTTATTTAAAGGGATATATGTTTCAAAAAAAAAAGTGTAAATTTCGGTGGGGAAGTGCGCTATTTGATAAAAGGAAGGCGTACTGGGCCTCCTGTAGCGTGGCACTCTTACATCACAAGCGCACCGATTGCCCCCCCCTTTTTTTTTCTCATCTCAAAGGTCAGCCCAGTGCAGTCTATCAAAAGAAAAAGGTGTTGTGCAAGCAGTAGTGTGAAAAAGAAACTCGTGGTGGCATGGTTTAACGGACGCAAGCCTTCCCGGGGATATACCATGTGACGAGAGTGTACCTAAAGCAGGGATAATGGCCATTTTGGAGCTCCTGGTTATCTGCGCGTTTCCTTTCCCTTCCCGTTTTACGCGAAGACGCAACCGCACCGATTTACGCGGACGGGAAAGGGGTGCAATGTTTGTTGGCAATTCTCTCTTCACACATCCCGAGCTCTCAGGGCTCAAAGATCTTATTGTGGAGGGGATGAAGAGGGGAGGGATCGCTGCTCGGGTGCCTCTGTTCTCTGCACGGGACACTTCTTCGCGCCGTGACCACAGAGCCCCAGAGCCGTGAAGAGGGAGGTGGAAAGACATGTTACCGGGGGATGGCGCCTGTGGCTGCGACGTGATTCTCATTGTCCCTCTTTTTATCCGCATACTTCGTTTTGCTTATCGCTCTTCTTTGGAATGTCAAAAAAAAACACACAAGGTATCTATCCACATAAGCACGTTTGTGTATCACTGTGTTTTTCTCGCACGGGTCTGGCACACTCGACGTTGAGCAACAGAGGATAAAAGGAAAGACGTAATACGCTGACACACTACCCATCCTGCTTGCAACTCTACTTCCTTGGTTGCACCCCTCCCCCCAAATAATAATAATAATTATACATATATAATATATAATATATATATATATATATATATATACATATATAGGCGAAACAAAGAAGTAATGTTATCGATGGTTAGACGACATCGATACAAAATACTGCCACACGCCAAATAACACGCTGATCTCGCTTTCTGCTGCGTAGAAGTGGAACTCAGCTCTCAAGTTTTCGTCGAAACACGTGATGTTGTGGCTGTTTTGCTCTGTCTTTTTTTTTTTTTGCTGTCACACTCCACGAAGGTACTCGTCACCCTCTTATTTTTTGTATACTTCCACCAGCCCCTTCTCTCAACACACGCAGTGAACTTGCGCACCTCTGATATGTCTGTGCTCGTTCACCTCGCGTAAATGCATCGCGCATCGATCAACTTCAAAACTTAGCGACGCGAAATAGACATTTGTGTGTGGTTCTGCAAATTTGTAACTCACTTTTGATTTTCTTATCTGGATTGTCCTTCCATCTCGTTTTAAACTGTGTGCGCGTATGCTCGGGGAAAGAGGGAAGGGGGAGAGTCTTACTGTCTTGGCCACTTGTCCCGTTGGCTGTATGGATTTTTTTTGTTTCTAATCCTCTTCTTCTGTTCTTGCCTCTTTTTATTACGAATATTGAAGATCACCAACAACTGGTCAGCGCATCTTTTTTTGCTTTTTGTTCAGCCTAGTGTCGTTGTTTTCATTTTCACTGTTTAGCGCTTCCTTGTTTGCTTTTTGTTCTACGGAGGCCCTAAAGAAAAAAAAAAAACTATACAGATTTGGGGAGCAAAAGCATATATATATATATATATATATATATATATATAATAAGAGAGAATAGAAACGGTGGTCTAATCAATAGCAGCGCTAGCGCCCTTTCTCTTTTCTCCTCTCATACTTGTACGTTTCGTTAGAAATACATACGTATGTGTGGATATAACAAAATCGAGCGCAAAGGTTCGACTCATTTTTTCCTTTTTCAATTTTTTGTTGATTCTTCGTAGGCGTTTTTGCCCAGGCTTCCAAAGTGTGTGTGGTGGGGGGGAGGGGGGGGGAGGTCTATGCGGATGGGAGAGCAGGACCACAAGGCGTACGCATCTGGTTTACTTACCGATGGTGCTGATTTACCTGCGTTCCTTCACTTCTACCTTTTGCTGCCACTTTGCTGCACTAGTGGAGCAAACAAATAAAAAAGGTGATACAGTCGGTGCATGAGTGGGTGGCGGTGCACACGCTCACCATTCTCCCTCCTCCTTGTGTTTTATGTACTTTTGCTTTCGCCTTTCTCATCTCGATTCTTTTTTCCCTTGGCGCCTTTTTTTTGTTTTCTTCTGGTGGTTTCCGCCACGATCTCTTTATCTGCGCATCACCAGCTTCACTTACCTTGCAGGTGTTACGGTCGAGCATATTATTTTACATAATCACATACGCTTCTCACATTCATCACTTGCTTGGTGATTTTCTTCGAATAGGGTAAGTTGTGGGTGAGCAACTCCCTTCTCCCTTTCCTCTATATCTTGCAGACATCAAGGCTGTCAAAGCCGATTCGGATCCACCGGTGCTATCACTTTTGTGAAGAGGGGCATTGGAGAGAGAAGCGCGCGGGGGAGGGGGGGAGTCGGCAACCCACTCTGTTTCGGGATCTCGCGGATACCACTGTGAGAAGGGGTGCACAGAAGCCTTTCCCGATTTGGAAAAACAAAGGCGTTTGCCGAAGAAGAGTATAGACGGTAACAGTGGTTGACGTTCTAGACCTGCAGACATTCCAAGAAAAAGTGAAAAGGCAGAGATAATTAGAGGCACCGATAGAACACTGTGGTGCTACTCTTTTCTCTTTCCCTCTACTTTCCTGCTACTGTGGTGTGATTCTCGAGTTCTGAAGCTTCATACATCGGCCCATTCCGTTGACCCGTCATTTTCCTTCTTTTTCTCCCGTTCATTTCATAGTTGGGAGCAGGCACCTGTGAGTCAGACTCGCTGCTGTTTCGTTTCGCCCTCGTTCTGGAGTATCTTGTCTCCCTTTTTGGGTGGAGTACGTAGTGCTCAAGCTAGTACCCCACGAAGGATTTGGTTTTCTTCGTGAAGAGCTAGAAAACTCGATCTTGTCTCTGTATCCTAGTCACTTTTCTTTTTTCTGCTCTTTTTTTCTCCCCGTTTATTGGAGTTTAATCTTCCGAGGGTGGTGTCTTCTGTTGGCTAACGAGTCAAGGGATTATTGTTCAACCCGTGCAGGTTCCCCTCTTCTCCCTTCCCAACACACACCACACAAAACGACAATAATAGCGTCTCATTCCTTCTCTCTCCCCTCTTGCACACGGATCTTCCGCCCCCGCTTCTTCATCGCCTTTTTTCTTTGTCTCTGCTGTATTGTCTTACAGAGGGTACTGAGTTACTCTCAAGAGATTGTGCCTCTTTTTTTTTTTTTTACGCGTGTGTGGGCTACAGTGAAAGTAATTCAAGATAGCCTCAAGGTTTTTTTTTAAAATCGTACAGGCATCATCTATTTCTGTACTCCTCTCCAAAGCGGAGGGGCGTACTGTGCGAGAAGATCTGGTTTAGTAAGGTCTTGTCACACTAGGCGCTCAAACGACGGAGAGCACAACGCTACGCGAAGTCAGCGTGAGGGCTGTACTATCCGTTTTTTTGTTTTTGAAGGGGGAAGGGACGAAGAGAGAAAACTGTCAGGTTGTGCGCGGTACAGGTAGGAGAGAAAGCTATTCGGGGGCCAAATCATTTCTCCGGTGATCCAAAGCTCTTTTTTTTTTTCCGGCTATTTTACCATCGGTGTGTTTGTTTAATCTCCAAATATTTTTTTTTTGCTGTTTTTCCTTCTTTTGGTTTTTACGCTTTTCAGTTTTCGCACTTTCCTGATACATCTGCTCTCTCCAGTATTTACTAAAGTCCTTTCTCCTTTTTGTTTTTTTGGCGACGTTTTGTTGACAGCAGAGGATTCTCATCCTCTTTCGGATTCACACAAAAGTTACCTTCTCTTCCCGTAGTCATTTGATCTCACTATATTTTGTCTGACGGCGTGAGCGTGTACTGTTTTGCCTCCCCCCAGTACCGACTTCTTCGGTTGGTTTTCGATTGTGTTTTTCAACAACATTTTTTTTTTTTTTGTTGTGTGTGTGTGTTTGTTGCTTTTAGGTGCGAGGGTTCAGATTTCACCATCGCGGGTCTTTGCTCCTTTTCCTCTCTATCCTATCCCTCTTCTCACGCGCCCAGGTGTGTGCATGTATGCCTAGAAGCCCTCCCCCCGCTTTCTATTATTATTATTATTGTGCTTGTTGTTGTATTGTTCCGTCAGCGGATAAACTCTACACTTCTATATTTTGATCACCTTCGCGCCGTGTGTCTGGGTGTGTGCTTGCTCACCCCTCTCTAGTTATACATTTTCGCTCGTTTCATTTTTCATTGTTGTTCTCGTGTGGCTGTGTGTTCCAGTGTGCTTTATTTTTTTTTGATTGGACCTGTGCCTTGTCTTCTTCTTAGTGGACAGACGCACGCACGCACACACACACATATATCCAAGTCCATACGCATAAAGGAGTAGTTATCTGTTTTGTGTATCTTGTTCCCGTTGAACGTCTACTCTTTGATTGTGTCTCCTGACGAAAAAGGAGTAGTTGTATGGAAGTATATATATATATATATATATATATGTGCCAAAAAAAAAAAAATACGGGTGCAGGTACTCCTCGTTGTTTCCGTTGTATTGGTGAAAAAGGTTTCTCTACGCCTCTTCTGACCGACCTCGAGCAGTTGCACTTCTTGGATTCGGTGCCCTTCCTGTGGTAAGGGTCGTGACACTCTCTTCCACCTCCTCCCCTCTTTTAGATAAAGTTGTTCGACTGCTGTGTTTGCCTCTGGGGCTGTACGGTGGTCTACAATGGATCCCGGCGCGAGTGATCCCAAGGGACAGGTGAAGGCGGTAGCGGTAGAGCTTAAGGCGATGAACGCTACTCGACTCTTCGAGATGCTAGAAGCCATGTCTACATCTCTGGTCATGGGGTTCGAGAGTTATCTGCGAAAGTTCGATTCGGAGACTGCAATTCCACTGCTCACCGATGTGTGTGCGCGGTTCATGAAAGAAAGTGCGCATGGAGACCTTCTTGTCATTTCCTTGCGTGCCCTTTCCCTGATCATGGAGCATGTTCCGTCTTCCTACGAGGCGGCGCAGGGATATCATGTTACCTTAATCCAGTTAGCATCGAAGGCAATCAACCGCGCGCTTTGTACAAAGTGGAGGTACATTCAGTCCAATAACTCCTCAATGATCGAGGAGGGACTGCGTGTTATTCGCTTCATCAGCAAAGACGACACGACTGGACAAGTCACGCGTCATGCTTTCATTGGAGACTTGCTTACGCTGTGCACAGATCCACATCCTCTTATTGCACGACAGGCGTTGGAAACGCTGCTCGTGATATGCTCGAAGGTAATCATGCCCTCTGAACTCGTCAAGCCGACGCATTCATTCGCGGCCGGAATCCTTGGGTTTTTCAAATTCGCCAAAAAGTCTTCTCCAACCGGCGGCGTGGCGAGCAAGTTAGGCCGAACTGGCGGCTACGGGGGAAAATCGTCAACCAAAACAGTCGCTGCTGATGACATCGTGCCGTTTGTAGACCACCCAACGGTGGTTCAGGTTGAGAATGTAATATCACCGCTACTCATTTCTCTCATCGAACAGTATGCCAAGTCACTCGCGTCGATCCCAGAACACTGGATTCTGCTCGAGCTATCGCTACAGTGTCTCGGCACGCTTATTGATCGGGCGCTTTTATGTCATCGATCGCACACGGCCCGGGCGCTCGCTTCGCCGGTACTCCCAAAAATACTCTTTCAGCTGATCATCGACACGGAGACGAATGTGGCTCTGGAGGCGAGTGTCCGCGGTGACCGCGTCCTCCTCTGCGAGACGACCTTAGCAGTGCTCACCACTTGCGACCGTTGTCTGATGATGGAGAGCCTGCAGCTGCCGGAGGCTCAGCGCTTCTTTCGTCTGATTTTGGAGGACTCCTCAGAAGAGATCACCACCCTTCTCGACGACCCTTTTCCGCGCGCCCTCATTGCCGCCCGCAGTACACAACGCCGGGACAAAGATCAAATCACCTCCATCGCTGCATTGCAGCTTTTTGTACTCGCGTGTCCAACTGTTCCGCCGGATGCATTTGGTTTGAAGCCCAAGCTTGTGCTTCCAGTTCACCAGTGGATGTGGGAGGATGAGCTGCGTCACAGCAATCGCCTAATCGAGGAGCAGTGTGTCGCTCTCGAGACGAGCTGGATGCGACTAGATCACCGCGCACGCATTTTGGTTCACTTGAAGCAACTGGAAGCGGATTTGCGCACCATGACCATATCAAGAGGTGCGCGCTCCGGTCACCGCAATATAAGCCGCGCCTACGTTCCGTTTGTGTTTCACTTCGCGGATGAAGTAGCTCTTCGGCCCATCGTCGCAGTGAAAGAAGCGGGGCCGTCTGCAGTGGACGGTACATCGCTGCTATGGAAGACAGCTTCTTCCACGACGCCTGAACCACACGCGGCAACCAGTTTGACAGCGGTGAAGGAAATAGACAGTCACATGAGTGGGTCGAGCTCGACGAGACCAAGCAATCCAAAATGCCCCATCACAGCGGAGGCCCTCTGCGAGGGCGACGTGATGTGCGGATTCTCTGCAGTGGCGCTGAACACACAGCTCGAGGTTCCGGTCAAGCACGTATCGCTGGCAGAAAAGTACTTTATTTCTCTATGCGTATTCGCCAAAAACACTTCTGGACAAATGGCTAAGCAGGTCGCCACGTGTGCGTGTGCGTCTATGTTGCAGCTGATGTTTCTCTCGGGTGCATCGGAGCGGTTTGAGAGGTTGATGAGCGAGGCGACACTGCCGATGTGCGAAATGTGCCGTGAAGCTCTCATCTCGGCGGACAAAGCAACGAAAGCGGTTGTCCTCAGTATGCTAGAGTGGATGTTGCGCCATCCGATGGCTGAAACCTGCGATTTTGTAGAAGGCACTCTGCGCTGCGGATTGCTCGACCAACTGGAGCTCCTGTCCAAGGCAGCGCCGGTGGTGCACGACAAGCCAACTAGGACAGCGACGCTCGCCGAGAAAGCGAGTGCGTTGTCAGATACCATTGTGAAAAAGTTGAGGCGTCAGCGGGCTTTGCAAATCGACGGAACAGGGACAAATGCAAATGTATCCAGTAGTCCCGCACCCGCCAACGAGTTTTTGTCGTCCACAATGCTTCGTCTGCAACACGTCTTAGAGGGGCTCAAAAATTGTAAATGTGGCGTCGTCAGGGATAACGCAGCCAACACAAGTAGTGCAGTGCGGGTGAGCAGGGCACGTGTTGACACCCACAAGGATGCCATCCGGGAGCTGCTGCGCATATTTGACGAGTCAAACTACATTACTGCCTACGAGGTATACAAGGTGGGCGTGGCATCGACGCTACTGTACTACCTCCTCGGTGATTGCACACCGGAGGAGCTGGTCAGACACACAGGGGCCTATCACCATAGAGTGCCCTCCTCAGCCTACTCAGGCGAAACTGCTGCGCAGACGGATGCGCAGCCAGAGCCAATCGACCGAAACGCGTTGGCGTGGGCAGCCCTGATGGCAAGTGGTAAGCACATGGCGGATGTCCTCACCACGTATGTGGTTGAGAAGCGGATGCGGTGTTTTATTGACTGTGCTGTGGCGTACCCTGCTGGCATGCGCCGACTGGTGTATATTCTCACATCGAACCTCTCTTTACAGTCTTCCCTCCCGCTTGTCGAGTCAGTGATAACAGCGGACAGGGTCTCCTGTAAGACCCCTCTACAGGCGCATCAAGCACTCAGCAAGATAGCGCCGGGGATCGCTCTCTGTGGTGATGCTGGCCGACGTCTTTCCACTGCTATGAAGGCCTCGACACTTGCGGGTGCAGCATCGGGGCCCGCTACATCATCAGCGAGCGGAGCAGTGTCGCGATCACTGAGGACGAGTTTTATCCTCTTCTCTTTGCCGCGCAGTGCAGCTGAGTCGTTGCGGGGAAACACCCCTGCCTTTGTACCAGGCGTTGCAAAGGAGTGCTGCATGGCGGGTCACCGTCTCCATTACATCGAGCACCACACTCAGCCGCAGAAATGCGATCGGTGTAACGGCAACACTCCTAGCGGATATAACTGCCGTACATGCAACTATAACATATGCAGAGGATGCTACTCCAGCTACACTGGTAACACCGAGCTGTTTAAGTTGCAAGGGACAGTAGAGCGCAACCGCATACATCCCTGCGCCTCCATCGGCGATGTGGAAAGGTGGTTCCGTACAGGCTCCACCTCAACCAAGGGCACGGATCTGGCACCGGCGTCCCAGTCATCATTGCATCATCTCGATCGATTCACCACGCGAGTTCTGGTCTTCCTGAAGCGTTACACAGAAGTTACGAACATATCAACTCTATCAACGACACCCCACCCCTGCCGTGCAGCGTCATCAAACTACCCGCTCTCTCCAAATTCCACTACAGTCGTGGATCTTCCCGTTGAGCTTGCGGAAAGGCTTCTGAAAAACCCCAAAGTTGTACGTCGACTGACATACAAATACCTTTCGCAGTTTGCCCTACGCGGGGTACTCATGGACGAAAATACGCAAGTGACACCGGAGACTGCGGCAGCCTTTGATGCTGAGGTGCAGGCGGTGCTGAGTACCCCTGAAGAGAGGAGCACGGCTGAACATGTAGTGCAGGAGGCGGTAGAAGAAAGGTATATGTTATACCGTCCTTCTTGCGGCATGCTCCCGTTGCAGGAAACGCTGTTGAGCACGCTGTATCGCCGCGCCTTTGCGCTCGGTGATACCGAAGTACTTTTGCAACTGGAGACGTGCCTCCTCCGTCTCGATGGCGCGATGGATGAGTCGCTTACACTGTCGAAAAACGGTTCTGTGACGATGGCAAATCTAGCCGCCATTTCCAATCAGCGCAACGCCAACGCGTCCTCGACGAAGAGACCGAAGTCGACCAAGTCAACGACTGCAGCGATTGGCAGCAACCCTTCTAGTTCTTTGGCAGCGAACGGGACAGGGAAGCCGGTCGTGAGGTCCGAGGAAAAAATGATGGAGGCGAATGAGTTCAACGGTCACCGCGTTGCCATGGACCAGACTTATCTTTTTCATCACTTCGAGAGTGACGCAGCGTCGCACTGCGCGTGCGGCACTCATACCCGCACCGAGTTTCACACACGGGCGACACCGGCACTCATCTTTACAGCACCTGAGATAGCCCACCGATCTGACATGCTCCTCCTCATCGTGCTTCACCGTGTTCTCTTCGAGGAGATTCATGAGGTGATGGCGTATGCCCAGGAGGCAAAAAGCATTTTCGGCAGCGATGACAGCATCTTTGTGAATTACACAATCACCACAGCGCTCGTGCGATCGCTAGAGGCTTCAGCACTCCGCGTGAGCATGCTTCCGCCATCCTACGCATTGCCGCGGTGGGTCAACTTCGTACTGCGGGAGGCACGGTTTCTGATCCCTCTCTCCGTGCGAGAACGGACGTCTCGATTTTTGGCATACGGTGCACGCCGCGCTTTCATCCAGCACATGCGTATCTTCCGCAATCAGCGAAATGACCACGCAGGGTTGATGCTGCCAGCTGAGTGGGCAAAGTTGTCAAATCACAAGTTTTCTGTCAATCGCGATACGTTTTTGCAGGATGCGTACATGATGCTGCGCAAGTGCTCCGACGCACGATTTCCGATCTCTATCGAATTTAAGGGAGATGTCGGTGTCGGACAGGGTCCAACAGCGCAATTTTATACCCTTCTGGCAACAGAGGCCAGCAAGTACTGTGCTGGTCTCTGGCGCATGTCTGATCAACAGGAATTTGATGGCAGCAAAGCTATATCCACGCAGTTGGGGTCGTTCTCCACAAGTGCCAGCGCAACCCATCTGATGGGGGAAACATCGCCACTTGTGTCGTTGCCGCCGCGTCGCAGCAGTATCAAACCCACGATCTCTTCCACGCGCACTTGCACATCTCGCCCCGACTCCCTCACTCGCCGTTGTAAAGGCTCAGCTCTTTCACAGAGCTTCGGCACTGTACCAACTCCGTCGTCGTCAGGCACTTTTGCCTGTAAAGGCTCGCAGCAGATGTTTCAGCAGTCGACGACGCTGAGCTTGAGTGGGTCGATTGTGGCGATGCCTGAGTGCGACGGAGAGCTGGTGCCGCCACTAGAGGGTTTTTACCCGAGGCATCTGAGCAGTGTTCGACGCTATCCCGAGGACAGTTCTAATTCTCTCTCGACGCCATTGGTGCGGCTGAGTCAGAATCAGACGCTCCGTGAGGATGGTGTGGTGCACACGTCGAGCCGCAGTGTTGGCGGTCACATCGGCTCGTCGGCCGCTCGAAAAAGTCTGACCTCTTCTGAGCAGGTGTCAAATACCTCTCTGACCGGGAGTCTTCACGGCCGCAACAGTCTCAGCGTCTCTGCAGTGCATTCAGACGCAAACAGGAGAACATTTTTGGTAGACAGTAACGTTGGTGTGATGCGAGATTACATATTAGAACAACGGGAGCGCGTCAGGGCCTACTATGCGATCGGCGCCGCACTTGGTCGTGCCTTCCTGGATGAGCAGGTGTTCCCGCTGCCGCTATCGCCGGCTGTGGCTTATTTCATTCGCCGTGGTTTACCTCCCTACCAGTGTGCACTTCCCGACGGCATTCGAATTGAACCGCCGCCGGCATTCCCCATCGACCTCCTGGAGCTTCCGGTCACGGCGGCGAGCTGGGTGGATCAAAGTATCTCACACAGCCTCGCATCTTTGTCGTCAATGGATAGCGCGACCCTCGCTGCACTGGAGCTGCCCTTTACCCTTCCAGGTGACGATAATTTCGAGCTGTTTCCCGGCGGTGCACACATGACTGTGACAAAGAAAAATCTACGCCTGTATCAGCGCCGAGTTGTTGGTGCACTACTATATGAATCTGTCGCGTTGCCGCTGTATTTCTTAATCATGGGGTGCCGCGACGTTGTACCGCAAGAGGCTCTCTCGGTCATGGGGGCGAAGGAACTGATTGACGTGCTGTGTGGCGAGGACAAGAAACCTAACGACCCGCTGTGGACGACGGCGGAGATCCGGTCTGTGCTGGTCGGGGACCACGGCTACCAGAACGACTCCCCGCAACTAGAACTGCTAGCCAAAGTCCTCGGGGATCGGCTGACCCCTGCTGAACAGCGGGAGTTTCTGCTCTTCTGCACGGGTTGCCCCCGGTTGCCCATAGGCGGCATTCGAGCTCTCGGTGCTATTACGGTGGTGAAGCGGTCGAACGCATTTGTGGCCGCTCACGCTGAGGCGCTACGCACGAGAAATGCAGTGGAAAGGGCAAGCAGGAACGAGGGAGCTGAGGCGACGGAAATCGAGGGTGACGAGGAGGACGATGCCACTGTGTCAAGTCGTGTGTTCAACCCCACGGTGCCTTTCGATGGGGAAGACAATGTCTTCGGACGACATGATATCATCTCACGACGCGTGTTGGCCTCTCTTGCACGCACCACCTCAGAGGATCCGGGTGTCACAACGCCCAGTTTTGCACTCGAGTTGCTTGAATCTGAGTGGGCGCTTCCATCTGTGAACACGTGTTTCCGATATTTAAAACTACCACCCTATCCGAGCGAGGACCTGCTCTACAGGAAGTTGTTGATGAGCATCAAGCAATCCGGTGCATCCTTCGAGCTTTCCTAGAATGGTCCTCAGCACAACCCCACTACCCTGTATTTTTTTTTTTTTGCTTCCCAACTACCTCCTCCCTCACTTTTTCTGTTGCCTCCATCTCTCGGTGGAATCCACCGGGCTTATTAGCGAAGCAACACCCGTACATTTCTCTGACATGTGTGTATAAGGTACCACTGTTTATATTGCGTGCAGGAAGACGGCAGCAGTGATGCTCTGGTACTTACATTTCTTCGTCTCTATGTAGGGCGGCCTCGTATAAATAAATATGATTATATATATATATATATATATATATATATATATATGTGTGTGACGGCGGCGTATCAGACTCCTTGTGTGTGTGGACCGATCGGGTAGCGAAGATAGAGTGTGACACTTGAATTTGCGGAAATCTCTACCTCAATACGCACAGCGTATTCTTTTTTTAAGTAGTGATCTCTTGTTTTTTTTTTTTGCTCCTCTTCCCTCCACATACATCATCACCTGGTTTCACGAGGGTAAGCGACTAGCGGCTCACTCTTGGTAGACTTATGCGTAACGGGGACAACTCTATCGTCTGTAGGCCCCATTTTTTTTTTTCGCGCATACTCTCCAACAGGCCCGCTTCTCCCCTCTTCCATCTCTCGTTACTGCTTAGCCCGCGCCCTGTTGATTTTTATTTTTTTTTTCTGTACCTCATCCCTGTTCTCGCCCCTTTCTCTTACGTTCGTAACTTTCACTGGGTTTCTGCGCTGATTTCAGTGTGGGCTGCTTTTCCTGTTGCAGCTGATTTTTTTTCTCATCGCAGTATTTTTGTGTGTGTGTTTCTGTGTTGAGGTGCTTCGCCTCACACAGTCTTCAATGAGGTCTGACGGCAACATGGTAGTCCTTTTTTTTTGTCTACCGGGCGCCTATGTTATAGTAAGTGTCCATCAAACAAAATTTGTCACCTTTTTTTTTTCTTCCACCGTTTGTGTTGTGGAATTTCTTTTTTTTTTCTACCTCACCCTCTCTCTTTCTCTCCTTATACTTGGGGTGATACTGCCTTTCAATCTTTTATGTCACACTTGTCCATCTCTTCCTTTGCCAAAGTGGTGAAGTATCACGCAATGTTCGGTCAACATCAGCTTTCCCTGTAACCCTCTGACTCGAAGCCCCTATAGTAGGATCTATAGAAGCGCTAGCAATATATATATATATATATATATGTGGGTATCGTAGAAGCGCGGAGTGCTCTGCGTTTGGGGGTGGGTGCGGTCTGGGGGGGGGGGGGAGGTGCGCAGGGGTAGTTTTGTGATTATTTCCGTTGGTCTTTGTTTTTATTCCCTCTTGTGGGCCTTCCATATTTGTTATGACGTGGTGATTGAGACTGCTTGAGTTTGCGATGAGTTTTCGAGAACAAGGGAGGGTAAGTCCTGTGATACCTCTGCACAGACTGTACATGTAAGTGTATGTGTTGAATACACGGTATACCTGCTCACCCCACCGGTACCACCGGCACTGTTTATTCCCTCTGTATTGCAGGCTCGTATACTACCGATAAAAAAAAAAAATAGGATTTACAGCAAAAAAAAAAACCGCACACCCGAAAGCGGTGGGGGCGACGTAAAACCTGTCTATTATTTCGCCTTGTCTACAGTGTACGGTACGCTCTTGCCGTATATCACGCCCCCTCTCATTTCTCCTCTCCGAATAGGGAGACGCACTCGAAATGAATGTACTTGCTCGCCGGCAGAGAGTGGACTGTTTGCAGTTGCCAACCAGCCGTCCCGTTACGCGAGTTGATTTTTTCTCCATCTGCTAGACGGATCCGCAACTCCTGCCTTCTACCCCGCGCACATGCACAGACACACGCACCTCCAAGGGAATGTAGGTGATTGTGTGTGTGTGTGTGTGTGAGCTGAGGCTTTTCCCGGAAAGATTTCGATCAGGGGGGGGGGCGAAAAAAAAATAAAAAGGTTTCAATTTTTACTCGCCTTTCCTGACCTAGCCGGCCTTCAAATGATTCATGAGTCTTGTCCCCCCTTGTATTCACTCCACTTTCTCATTCCTGCTCTTTTTTGTTTGTTTGTCCCTCACGTTTCATTTGTTTCTACCGCAGTCGAAAAAAAAAAAAAGGGTTTAACGACTCCACGTTTGAAGGTAGTCGCCATCTCAATCTAGATAGATCAACAGAATCTCTCTTCGTGGAATTGTTGGTGAGTTTTTGCGGAGGCTTCACCCTGGTTTCCCTGGCGACCTTTTTTTTTTTCTTCTACTCACTTCAGGTTTGTTCCCACTTGAGTATCGCAGGAGCCGCCGCCCCGATGACGGCAGAGGAAGAATTACGGGAGCTTCTCCCGAAAATGCGCTTCAACAAGGAGTTCAAAAAGAAGCAGAAGTACAAGTACAAAAGGCGGGTCGAGGCGCGGGAGAAGGAGCTTGAGATAATTACTGGGAAGAAACGCTCGACAGGCAAACAGAGTGTAGTCACAAGAAATAACGCAAAAAAGAAGTCAGCGTCTACAGCAAAACCCAGCACAGCATCCGCGGTGAAGGTGAAGGCCAAACTGCAACAGAAAACGCGAGTGCCGAAGCTGAAGGTCGCGCAGGCGCAGACCGGGCAGGAGACGCTGAAAAAGAAAAAGGCTCGGGAGCTTGTGCAGACACAGCGCAAGAGTAAGAAAGTAGCAGCGAAAAAGGCCGCCGCCGCCGCCGCCGCCAAGACTGCCTCTCTTAGCGCGAGCACCGCCGCGGCTCTTGTGGCCGAGCCTTTGAGAAAAGAAGAAAGCGCCAAGTCGACGAAGGAAGAAAGGAAGCCCACCGTTGAAGCCGCGATGCCTTTAGTAGAGCCCGAACCGGATTTGTCGCAGATGGAGCGTGACAAAGTGCTTCTTGCCCGCGCAATCCGTGGGGACGACGCCCTTGGCAGCGACGGGATTTTTGGTGTCACCGACGGCGTGGCTTTCATTCGTCAAGATCCCCTGTTGTATCCAGATAACCCCTTTCTCGACGACTACGCAGAAAAGAAGCATGCCGACGTCGTGTCAGCCGACGACTTGCTGGGGAAAGCTCATGATTTCTTCAAAAAGCTAGGGAAAAAAGAAAGAGCTTTAAATAAGGTTGCGAAGGAGCATATTAACCACTTGCGTGCAGTGAACCGCCGTGGGGGAGACAAGGACGGGTTCCGTTATGTAGTGCCAAAAAGCGTTAAGAAGGTGGTGCGGGAACTGATCTCTGCCCAGAAAGCACGCGACGGGGAGGAGGATCCGGAGGCTCTCATCGATCCAGACCACCTGGAGTCGACCTTCGGCGGTGATGGTGTTGCCGAGACATCCGACAAGCCGGTACGCCGGTCTCGTCGCCACCGCTCACGTACGTATTCGGATTTTTATCAATTCCAGGTGAGTAAGCGGTGGACTCGAAACGCTGAAAATTTTCTCAAACGCAGCCGTCCCAACAAGATGCTTTTCGAAGCTAAAAAGCACCAACGCTCCATCAAGAAATTCTGATTCCTCATGCGGCCTTTGCATCCCGGTGGGCGGATGGGTGGAAGCGTGGCATGGGAGGAGTGGTCCGATTTTTTAAAATTTTCTTTTCTCCTTCTGTTTTACTTGTATGACTGTTTTGTCGCCGTGCGTGTAATTTTGTAGGAGCTAATTTTTTTTTTCCGCCCCTTTCCCTCGCTTTGTCTGTTTTGGTGTGGATTCACTTCAGTACACGAGCGACGTGTTGGCAGTTGACGTTGCTGTTGTAGCTATTGGTTGTGCAGGTATTGTGTATTGAGGTGGGGAGGGTGGGGTAAGGAGAAGGGGTACGTATGGCGCAACAGGGGGAGTGGGGGGGGGAATTGAGGAGCTTTGCAGGCAGAAGTGGATGGGTAGAAGGCAGGGGAAAGCACCCAACACCATCAGTTTGACCGTGAGTGAGTCAAGCTGACACGTAGGTTTTGTTTACAGTACGATAGTTACCTTTGTTTTCCATCGTCACGCCACTCCCCCTTTTTTATTTACTTCTCCTTCCTCCTCCCTCCTTCCCCACTCCTCGCCGTGGATATTGTAATTGCCACATAAAACTGCTTTTTATATTGCGCTGATGAAATGCGCCGTCTTCCTGCTCCGCTTTTCTTCCCCCTTTTTCCCTTCCTACTCTGCGCGACCAGCGATCCCGTTGTGTTTATTCTTCCTTTTTTTTTTTTGCTATTGTGCGATATGGTGTACATCACTCGAGAGCATCAATTTTTTTTTCTGAAAGATGAATTTTCTCAGGAGAAAAAGACCCCCACCTCCCACACACACACACACTAGTAGCAGAACTGATGGAGACGGACACTTCGAGGCACAGGTAGCAGGTGTGTGACAGCGACAGGTGATGAACTTGGTAATATATATATATATATATATATATATATATATATATATATATATTCATACTTGCGAATAAAGGATGCACACACACACACATTACGGTGTTTTTGTTTTTTGCTGTGCACGTAACTGCGTATCACAATTATATAAAATCGCACCGAATCTCAAAAAAATGTTAGGTACAAACACCTGGACAAAATTCACTTATCTGAAGTGGATGTCACAGGCGCTCTTCGCATAGAATCATCTCAGAGCAGGCAAAAAAAAAAAGTAGCGAAGTGCTTCACTAACGAACCGCACCTCATGCGTCGGTTCAACAACATCGTCGAAGGGGCAAAGAATTATTTTTCCCCCTCTTGGCATGGATAATGTGTCGCATCCCCTCAAAAATTGTACATATATCTACTCATCTACCTATGTATCTATCTATCTATATATATATATATATTGGATTCCATCTTTCTATTCATATACCTTGTAAATTTGGCGGCCCGTTTTACCGGTTAAAGCTTTCCATTTTTTTCATTTTTCTACGGCTCTACCCCTCCCCGCTCCTCCTCACACTGAGCGAACACCGCCCGGCACCGGTGTCTCGTTTTTTTTTTTCGACGGAAAAGTGATCTACTCCAATCGTAGATCCGACCTGCTACAGTCTTCGTGCTTTTGTTCATAACACCTTACATGGCGGGAAACTAGACAGAAAAAGCATACGCACAGAGGCACAAACGGGAGAGCGAGGCGACGCAGTGTGAGCGGGGGAGGAAAATCAAAAAGAATGGGTCGACAGAAGTCGCGTAACCTTTGGAACGACGATGCAGGCGCCAAATGTGTGAATCGCCCTCCACAGGTGACAGTCGCAAAGGGATGGAAAGTAACACCAGATCTTCTTCCAGTCAAGCCGCTGGCACCGCGTCGGCGCAAGTATGCACCGATCCGGCCTAATAACCGCGAGGCTGTTGCCACGCCGCTTGGTGGGCAAAGCTACAACCCCGTTGATGAGGAGCACCAAGAGGCTCTTGCCAAAGCAGTCCAACAACTTACGCGAAGGAAACTAAAGGACGAGAAGTTCATAAAGATGATGACGATGGGTCGAGACAAAAAATATACGGGAAACTTCTCGGCAGACAAGACGTGGGAAGAGGAGCTGCAAGAGGAACCATCTGCTACGAAAAAAAAACAAAATAAGAAAAATGTGATGACTGCACCTCCTTCACCGAACGTGTCCGCCCCTTCGATTGTGTTGGCACAAAGTGCCACGCTACCAAATGGGGGTGGGGTAACACCTAGCAAAGCCGCCGCTGCCGCTCCCGTTCCAGCCGTGGCCGCCAATGCTAAAAAAACACCCAAAAAGAAGAAGAAAAAGAGTAAAAAAGAGTCAGTCGATGATGCTAAGCGCGCTCTTGTGCACAGGCGCCATCCACAGCGTGATGTCGTGGAGAAGGAAACCGATCAGCTTGACAAACTCCTCGCAGAACATACAGCGGCGCTGGATAAGCGAGAGGAGTCTAGGAAGAAGCGCCGCGCGGCGAAAAAAGAAAACCTAGGCATTAAGCATTACGGGCGGCATTACCACACACCCTTAGTGCTTGACGTCGCACCCAGTGACAAACTGGTGGGTTCTTTGCGTCATTTGAGTGGTGGGTATGTGCACCCTCTCATGGAGCGCATGAAATCGCTGGAGGAGCGCAATCTAGTGCTAGCGCGTATGCGCCATACATATAACAAGCGCAAGATGTTGAGGCCGAAGGGAGAAGTTCGTGTGAAGCGGGAGGAATTCGGCGTGATGCCCGAGACGAGCTTCTGAACTGCGTGTCGCTGCGCGGGGGAGGGTGGGGGGAAGGAGGGGGGCCACTTGCGCTCTCTTCCTAAATATTATCATCGACTTTTTGGACACAGTAAACGCACTATCGCATTCATTCCTAGCCAGAGTGATGATTCCCCGGCTGCTGTCCACGAATAAACTTCTTTTGTCTGTTGTCCTTTTTTGATATTATTATTATTTACTTTTGACTTCGTGTATCTGGTGTTCGAAGGCGTTGTTAACGTGTAATGTAAGCGTGATAACCACGTATTGGACTATGTCGGTGCCCTTCCCCTCCTTCTAATAGACATTCCTAGTTGCTTGTTTCCCTTGGCAATTTTTTTTTTTCTTGATGGGGTAGGTAGTGCCTGTGCTCCTCCCCTTATTTCTACCTCCTTCGAGTAACAAACACACAAGCAAAAGAAAAAATACATTGAGAATGAGCAAACGTGAACTGACAGAGCATCATGAAATCATTTGAGCAAGTGATACCAATGCGTCTGTGATGTACAGGAGACCACGAGTAGAAAAGGCGTAGCCGCAACGATTTCCGTATCTGCATCTTTTTTAACGTGTAAATGAAAAAATCGTGCGGGACAGATGAACATATGGTGTAAACACTAAGTGTAGGTCATCGACCAGCGCCGTTTATGTGCTCTACACTGTTGTGGCCGTGTCGCACCACACCAGTGTTTTTCATGTGGTCCCTTTTTGCTGTCCCCCGTGGCGAATCGTTTCAGTACTTACTCCTCACCCTTTCGCCTCCTTCCGTCTCCTCCTTTTTTTTTGGGGGGGTGCATGGTTGAATGCTTCCACAACCATATATATTGGTCTCGCTGGTCTTTTTGAAGAATTATGTATTTATTTCACATCTGAACTCATTGTATGATTCTTTTTTTGCCCCCCCCCCCCCTTTTTTTACCTGATGCCTTTTTGAAGCAACAATATCGGTACAGTATCACTACTATTATTAGTAGTTGTTGCTGCCTCTGCTGTTGCTCGAGGGTGCGCGAGCGCACTTTTTTTCACATTTCCCCCAACAGTTTGGCGACTGTCAACAACAAAGGAGTGTGTATTGCTTCTCCCTTCTCTGTCTTTGACTCCTTCTCCTTTTTTTTTCTTCCTCTTTCACACACGGCATTTGCATTCTGTGACAGCCTTCGTGTGCTTCGACGGCGAGGTGAGAGAGAGGAGGGCAGCAGGAAAGCGAAGACGAAATAATAAAACAAACCCGCAGGGAAAGTGAAACGCAGCAGCAACAGAAACGCTTGTGGTCTTCCGTTGTCGACGGTGTCTCGCGTTCTCTATACCTCCCCATATACGCCCCCCCCCCCAATCGAAGAGAGGGGAGGGGAATAAAAGAGGCACGTGCGACCGTTTTTTACGACCCACTGGCCTTCTCCGCAGTGACTTATATTTTTGACTTGACCTTGACGTTTGACTTCTCCCAGTATGAGTTTTCTCTTCAAGGCTGTATTGGGGCAGGGTGTGGTGCATCCCCCACCGACAGGCAAGACACGAGATTCGGACGAGGCCGTCAACGGGGTAAACGACACCGACTCAGAAGCGGCACAGAAACTCAAGTCTACCAGCGCATCTTTAAATACTAAAGAATTTAGCGAACCTCCAATCTCGAGGAAATCTACTACGAATGGCTCTGCCGTATTTTCCCTGCCTACCAGGCCATCCGAGAACGCCGCAACATCCTTGATGGCTCCGACGACGACATCGCCTTCGCCGTCACCGTCATCTTCACCGCCACCCAGCACCCCGACCCGGACGCTGCTTCTTCGGATTGAGGGGTGCACAGTGGCGCAGGATATTCGTGATGCACAGCGGGATCTTTTGAGGTGTACTGACCTACCTTATGCGCTAGATACTACCTCGCTAAAGTCCCTGCTTGGCTTGCTTATCAGTTATGCCGAGGATGAGTCAATCACAGAGCCAACGCTTCACCTACTGGCCAACGTCACGGACTTAGACTTGTACCCTGACCAACTGGAATCGAATCGACGCATTATCGACTTCAGTGCAGAGTTCAAGCGACACGCGAAAGAGGCGCTGCTCCAGCCGCTCGTGGACGCAGTGCCATTGTTGCTTGAGTACATGAAACCAAACGCCCCTTTTTGGAGTCGCTATTACGTCATCGTTCTCCTCCAACGGTTGGTGGAATACGAACCGTTCAAGGTCAACGAGGCGCTGCTTGCCGCCCGCAGCATCAGCGCTCTTCTTGACGCGTTGAACGAGGTTCAGCATGAGCGACAGCTACTGAAGCAAACGCTGGTTCTCCTGACGTCGCTGACGTTAGCAGATGCAGAGTTGCAAACGCTCCTTGCCTTTGACAATGCCTTTGATTCATTGTTTGACGTTATACAGCGTGAGGGTGGCGTGCGGCGTGGTGGAACCATCGCGCATGAGTGCCTTACAGTGATGCACAATATGCTTCGCTCGAACAAGGCCACGCAGAAGCTGTTTTGTGAAATGGGTTGTGCTGCGCGGTTGGCCTCCCTCTTTGACACTGTTCCTTCCGAGCTAAAGGCGTGCACTGCTGCAAGCCTTTTGCCCAACGGTTCTGCCCGCAGTTCTACGAGTCATACTCACCGACAGCCGATGCCGATAGCCGAAAAGTTGGAGGCGTTTCTCGACGGTATGGAGAAGCCCGACGCGTTTTTGGGTGTGCTCATGTCTGTTTCTATTCTTGCGTGCGTGTTGCGTAGCAGTGACGAGGGTGCCCAGGATCGATACGCTCTGCAGGAGAGCCTTCTTCGATGTGGTCTTCTTTCTTCCTTGGCGCGCCTTGCTTTCAGTGGGCTAGCCATCGACGACGCCACTCGAATTGAGGCAGTTCGGGTACTGGCACTGCTGCTGCGGGGATCTAGGCGGGCGGTTGAGGAGTGGCTCAGCCTCCCACCACTCATGACCCTGCTTCGAGCAACTTTGCCGTACACAGTCCGGGAATGGTCTGCTCCACGCGCACTGGTCTCATACATTTGCGAGACGACAGACACAACGCTCGTTAGTGCTGGCGTGCAGCTGTTTACCGCACTTTTGGGCGTGCCTTCCTGTGAGGAGCGGGTGGCTGAGGTGTTTTTGGGCGGGCTGGTGTCGCTGGGGCCAGGTCAGGACAATTCTGGTAAAGGCGATGCAGCCTCAAGGGCGTCTCCCACGACCTCCTCTTCAAGCACGGTCAAGACGATCGATCACACGAGCGCGAGTAAGGACGAGGGATGTGGCGCTGCTCTTGCCCGTGTGTTACTCTCATCGACATCATCCCCCGTCGAAAAGTATTTCGCTGCCCAGGTTGTGCGTGCGTTGGTGGCGCTGCCTGGTGCCCGGCAGGTGATACAGGCCCTTGTGCTTGCGCCTGTGCCCCCGCAACTCCAATCCTCAACGTTGGATGGCCTTGTCAAAGCTCAACCAGGCTGGACACGCTCTGCTCGCATACCGCCATCCTTCTTCAACTACTTCGCTACTTTCTTGCTTTTCTGTCTCAGCGGCGGTGCGGCGGCGCAGCAGGTGAATACTGCGACTCTGGGCGCCTACGTTGGTACGTTGCAGGCCTGGATGGGCTCGTGTCCCATAGCGGCTTCCCATTTTGTCGAGGAAGCCACATGGGGCGAAGCTTTAGTGCATCAGACCGGCCGCGATGGCGCTGCCCATCTTCGTCTGTGGACTGCGGTGTTAATCGCCAGCGCATGTGTGATGTCGAGTAAAGGCACCGGTGGCTCCCCCGCCCCATCGCATTCCGTGATTGCGGCGACGGCCCTGGCGCAGCGCTTTATTCAGGTAGTTGGTGGCTGTGGGGTTCTCGATACCATTTTCTTCGATGCCCAAGCAAGCACGCCGTCTTGGCAGAACCCCGTGAGTAATGGACTCCTAACGCAGAGCCCTACCCCGTACGATGCTGCCTTCAAGGCTACTGTGGAGCAACTTGTACTGGACTTCAAGCACCTCTTGGCAAGTGTTGCGCCGTCTTCTGCGATGTCGTCACCCTCGAGCACACAGATGAGAGTCGGCTATCAGGGTCAGAGAGCGACAGGAACCGGAGTAACGCCACCATCAGCTTCATCCCCCTCGCTTCCATCGGGCTCGCTTGCAGCAATGAACCCGCCTTCTGATCGGGCAGCTGCGCCGTCAGAAACCCAGAAAAATTCTAGCGCGTCGTCCGCCAACTTACGGGGAGAGTCTGATTTTGCACAGCCTGTGGCTTCTCCCTCGCGCTTGGAAGTGGCCTCGCTGCAAGCAGAGCTCGAAGTCGCACGTGCAGAAAAGACAAACCTCATGAAAGCAGTGGACGAATGGCGTGAACGTGCAGAGGAAATGGCGGCACGATGTGCTTCACTGGAGGAGGAGCACCGACATGCCGCTGCGGCCGCGGAGGAAGAGCGGGTGCAAGTGGAGAAGGCGGTGACGTCGGCAGCCGTGGCCGCGCACTTGCAGACAGCCTCGGCTGGCACTGTTGAGGGTCTTCGCGAGAACATTCGGCTTCTTGAGGAGGCACTGGCCTCCAAAGAAGAGGAGCATCAGCAACTGGTGGAGTCGCTGAACCTGATGGAGCAGCAGCTTCGGTATGCATCGACTGTCACAGCTGCCAGTGCGTGTAATCAACGGCAGGGCCCCCCACCGCACATCGTTGAGGCCATGGAAACTGAGCGAAAAGCATTAGCTGAACAGCTCTCCGCGTCGCAAGAAGAAAAGGTGCACTTAGAGAAAGCTCTGCATGGTCTCGGTAACGACTACAACGACTTGTTGCTGCTGGTGGCCGAGCTCAACGAAGAGTGCTTATCGGTAAAAGCTTCGTCTTCCATAGCACCCACACCGATCCGACTTGGTCCCGAAGATGTCGGACTGGACATGAGACAAGAAACTGTGGTGCCACAGAAGTCTTCTTGCTTTGTCGTTGCCATGAGTGGGAAGTCCCTCTTCGCTGGTACGGACCCGTTGCCTGGAGCGTCGATGGTGGCAGTTGATGTGCAGGATGACAATATCAATGACTGTGCAGAAACGGGAACACGGAAGGTCCAAGAAGAGGAGCAGCAGCAGCAGGCATTTTCCACTCAAGCACCATCCTCTGTCCTTGTCACAGAGGAACAAACTAAGGGATGTACAGAGTCGACTTCCGGAGCGTTGCACTGCATCTACGGAGAGGCCACATGCATCACCATTGGGCTTCCAGACTCTAAGACGCCGGTTCATGCTCCTGCAGCACCTCCACCTGGCCAGCAATCGACTCAGATACCGGCGGCATCAGGTGCGGCAGATTTCACTTCGAACCAATCCGTTTCGCAGACGGATGCAATGCTCACTACTTCTTGTCGATCTCTCTTATCCAACGGGCCGCGACAGGCATCTGCCCAGCAGCTGCCATCGCACCCGTCTCACCAAAACGAAGTCCCTTTTCTTCCCCCGGAGCATGGGGCACCCCCACATGACCACGGGCGTCGTCAGTCTGCCCTTCACGCCCCTCGCTACCCCGACCCGTTTCTTTTGCACCCGGGCGAGGGTGTTGGTGGGTCCGCAGCTCTGCTGCCCCCTCGAGACCCCATCGCGTACATCGAAGAAAAAAAACAATCACTCACCCAAACACCCTCTTCGCTACCGCCCAAGAGTACGCCGCAGACCGCTACAATTTCTTTACCGCAGACAGCGCAGCCGCTTCCTCTCGCACCACCACCAAGAAATCAATGCACTGTGGCTCCCAAGGAGCCACTTGCGCATTCCATATCTTCAGGTGTGCACACCGAAAAAGAGCCTGCACTGTCCACGAAGCATGATGACCCCCGCGAGTTATCCCTGATGGACGCTGGCTGCGTTGAGGAGGCGTCAAGCAAAGAAGCCGCTTCGGTGGCTATGCAGGATACGATCAACTGCCCCGGTATCTTCCCTTCTGCCCCACGGAATCCAACGGATGTGTTTCTGGCACCTGTGACAATGGTCACTGACACCACTCTTGTCAATCCTTTCTTGGTAGGTTCTGGCTGTCCTCCGGAGAACACCCTGTCGATGAATAGGGGTTGCATCTCAATTGATAGAAGCGGGGTAGCCTTGGGGGTGGGTGAGGAGGGGGTTAGGGGCCGTGATGGAGTCGACCGGTCCGCGGGAACACTGTCTGCAGTGACGGGTATATGGGAAAAGGCACACAACGATGCTGCGCTGAACACCACCCATCTCGGTGCGGGCAACGGGTTCCCTCTTAACACGGCTGCACCACAGTCCTGCGACACGACAGGGGTGATCGGCGGTCCTACCGCGCCTTTCAACCCCTTTGCCGATCTCAAGGATGGCGCCGGTGAAGACAGCGACGACGAGTTTGGCAACCTGCACTAGTAGTTTGGTGCGGGTGGCGTGCGCACGATATGAGGATTTTTGTATCTTCGGCATCTGTGCAACTCTTTCTTTCCCAGTGAAGGTGGGAAGGCTGGGTGAAGGAAAACTGCCGAACGTTTTCACTGCACGGCTTGAGGGAGAGAGAGAGTGGCTCGTTCTGTGTCCAGCAACTTTGGAAGACTTCTCTTTTTACGTTTTTTTTTCTTCGTAGAAGCTACTTTGTGTATGTGGAGAGTCTGTGTGTGCGCGCTTTCTTGACGGCCCTACTTTTTTTTATGTTGGCGTGTACTTCACTGTAGTCTGCAGAAGTATCTGGCGATCAGTGGTTCTTCTGCATCTCAAACGGATCATCTCTTCTTTTTTTTTTCTTGTAACGGATTTTATTGGGCTCTGTGAGCATTATATGGTATCCTTGAAAGAGTTTAGCGGACTGTCCGCTTGCCATGTGCACTTGGAATGCTGGTGCTGTGGCGCTCACTTATTTGTTCACACTGTGCCAATGTCTGTCCTGGCTTCGTTATGCACCGAAACGTAATCGTGGCGGAAATCTTTTTCTCCTACTCCTCTTCATATCGCAGCTCGCGCCCAAACGCTTCCTCACGAGCGTGGAGTGTGCCTACTGTGTGGTACGGTGGGTGCTAGGGGACGACTTTCTAGGCACATAGTCCTTGGTCTTAAAGGGAAACTGGCTTTGCCACAGTGGAGCGGTGGTCATTCGGTAAACATGGACGGGGGCAAGTTTGCCCACTCGTCCCAACAGACGAGTGGTTATTATCATTATGATTACCTGGAGAATATTTTGTGGTACCTCATCCTCACCGCAACTTCTGTAGCCGTGCTTCGTCGATGCTCCCAGCTTTCTGTATGACTACTTTAGCCCTCCTTTCTCTGCATACGCATCCATTCGATACATCATCTCTCTCTCTCAACACTTTTTTCTAATTAGTGCACTGCATCCTGTGGTAATATATATATATATATATATCCGCGCACGCCGGCTTCCCTTTTTTACGCCTTCCTTTATATTTCCTCAGGGTACTTGTGTTTTGAAGTGATTGTGGTGGATGCGTTCGGTCCCCACCTCGCCACACAAGACTTCAATACCGCTCCTTCGACTGCGCATCGCAATTGCGCTCTCGGACGACTCCAGGCTAACGCATTTTACAGCGCCGAAATCAAGTATTCAAAGGTCTTTCCAAGAGGTGCTCGCTAAAAGCATATATATGAACTGATTTTAATTTGGCAGCGTGGTGTAGTGAAACAATATCATTTTTTTTTCCGGGTGGGGCTGTGCTCGTCCTAGTTGCTGCATCTCCTGCATTCACATCGTGGACGTATATCTTTTCCTTGCCCTCTTTCCCGCGCGTACAACAGTGACTCTACATCTTTTGTTTCTCTTGTCTACATATTCAGTGTAGCGTGCCCATTTCTCGCGCCTAGTCGACGCTGTCGTTACTGCTGCGAATATATCCCCCCCCCTCACACACACACACACACACACTGTTCGCGGAAGTGGGGGCGCTGTGGTGTGTTTTTCTGTGTGATCGACCCCCTCTGGTCGCCTCTGCTGATGCGTAGTGTTCGCTTATATAGATCGTCACTGAGTTTTCGCTGAAAGCTCGTTTTTTTTTTCACCTCTTGCCCCTCCCGCTCTTCCGTAATCCCAATCTTTTCTCGGGACGTGCTGACGAAAGAAGATAGATTCACTGACACTGTACCTGTACGGTTGCATTGTGTGTGTGTGTGTGTGTATGTTTGTGTATAACCTGTGTTGGCCACGCATTTGTTTTTCTATTTGTTGTTGATCTGGCTTGGTCCTGCCCATTTGAGGCAGTTGAGCTCTTCTCGCTTTCTGCCACACCTTCAAGCCATCTCATAATTATTTTATCTCTCTTCTCCTTTCTCCTCACACGCCCCTCCCCCCCCCCTTGAAGATCGTTTGCCGCCAGGCCGTTATTGCATCCTCATCCTTGCAGTGATTGTTACCTGTTGGGAGAAAGAAGGAGAGAGGGGAGGGGGACAGTCACAATGGCACAGGCCGATGCCGCTGTGAAGGGATCGATTCAGGCAGCGCCGATTATCGGTGAATGCGTCCTCAAACTTTCACGCTCGACAACGTATGAGCCACCACTCTACCTCTTTCCAGAACTGCTGCCGCAGGTCCCACAGGGTACGCCGCCGTTGTCCGTGTGGGACGCGGTAGCAGATTCCGTGAATATCGCTGCCTCGTCGTGGCGTGTAGCAGACGCAACGCAGCTCATCGCTGCTGGTGTGGCAGCAGCTGGCGCTGGCAGTACTAAACATAGCACGTTGGCGGATCGCAGGCCGCAGGCGATGGTGACACTGGCTTCCATGATTGCTGACAATCGTCTGTACGCGGCAGGCTTAGATGCGGCAGTGCTGGAGAAGGGCGCTTTTTCATCTGCATCAGTTATTACTCATCTGGCCGCATTGCAGAGGCGCATGGGACTCAATGACGAAGAGGGTGCTGCCATTATGTCGAATCACTTCATAAATCTTCTTGCATGGCAGAAGCTGCGCGAGCTTAGTGACTCGGGAACGTATGTCCCTTCGGCCTCTGCGGAGTGCAGGGCAGGAGTGGAAGAGGAGGCAGCAGGGGAGGAGGGGGTTCGGCCATCCTCCCAAACTGCCCCCCTGTCCTCTCGGAAACGTAGTCGTGCGCTTCACGAAGGTGACGATAGAGAGACGTGGTTGCCGTCGCCACACCCTTGGGCGACAGAGGCGGAGATGGGAGAGGCTGGGGGCTCCGATCGATTTGTAGCAGCTGGGGAGGTGAATGTAGAAGAAAAGGTGGAGCTTCTAAGTACCCTCACCAAACTCTACCAGCGACCGTGGCGTACTCTTACCTCGAGAGGTGAACAGACTGACTTTGTTGTGCCGCCCGGGACGGTCAATATAACCAGTCCGTTTGCAGACAATACAAAGGTCCCAGGGGCCTTACTAGACCCCGCCACTGCCCTTGGCTGGCGACCTCTCTCTTCTTCCCTTGATACAGATTACTTTGGCGGCGTGCGCGTTGCACATAATCCTTGCTTCTACTCCGTGCTGCTCTCCGCAGTCAAGAGCACCTCAGAAGGAAGCACCGCGGTCCCTATCTCGACACGTCTGCCGCTTGACGAGCTCACCACCTACTTTGGTCGTGAGGCCGGAGCTCAAGGAGCGGCTGCTGTTGCCGCTGCGGCGACGATCCCAATTGTTGGCTCGCTCGCTTCTTATGCTACACACCCTGAGGTACTGTCTCGTCTTCAGTTCGCTATTGTGCTAAAGCCTGTGTACGAGGTAATTCGAGACGATAGGCATGCGGGGTCATCCGCGAGCGAATCTGGCGCACAGAAACAAGAGCCTGCCAATGAGGAAGAAGATTTTTCTGACATCATCGACGAGGAGGGGCGTGGCGCTCACAGGGTGGTGGTGCACACAAAACGGCCACACCATTACACGCTTTGGCTTGTCAATTACGGTCGCAATGGCGTGCGTATCGCTGGAAAAGGATGGGTCCTTGGCAAGCCGTGCCAGTTGCACCCAAATGACGTACTCATTGTGGGAAATGAAGTTGAGCTAAGAATTGAGGAGCATCACTCTATGGTCACCGCACGTGCGCCTGCCGCTAGCGACGCGCCTATCCGGGCCGCTTCTGCTAACTCCTCGGTCGTGAAGCAAGAGCATTTGGGTGAGGAGTAGCGCGCTTGTCTGACTCTTAAAGTTGTGCGGCGATGGATTCCCTTCACTATATGTGTCTGAGAGTGATTGTTGTGGTTTGTCTGTCTTCTTGTTTCTCTCTGCACCGCTCACTTGTCTTGCTGGTGGACTTGCTCGCCTCACTCCCGCTTTCTAGAGAGAAAAAAATACAGGATACTTACTCCCTGTTTTGTAGCCTTGTATTTAATATATATACATATATATATATATATATATATATATATATATTTCCCCATGCGCAAGTGACAATCACGCCTCTAAAGAGCAAGAAGTTCTACAGACGATGAAAAGTAAAAATCGATGAATAGAGCGGAACAAGGAAGGTGGAAAGAGCGTGCTCGTATATATATATATATATATATATATATATTTCTTGGATTGGAGAGGGATATTGCTTCTTGTGCCGCTTTAGCCGACCGAGAGCTGACTGTATCCGGCGCGAGTTGCGCTAGCCTTAGTTAACGCATCGCTGATTTTCGAATCTACGCGTTTCATCTTCACACGTGTTTCAGGTTTTACTAAAAGTATCCCGTTGATTACAATATATATATATATATATATATATATAATATAAGTATATATGTGTGTGTATCCGCTCTCTTTCTCTGCAAGCTGAAAAGCTGTGTTGTGGGGTGTCGGGGCTGGATGTAGCGCTGGGCAGCAGCCTTTGAGTGGGAGCTTCAAAAAAAAAAAAATAGTACACCGCCTCGGCAGAAGAAGATGCTAGGGCTAGAGACTTATTACGAGGACAGCAGCATATCGCCACCTGAGCTTTCACTCCGTCCTGCCTTTCGGCTGCGCTTTCCCCCCTCACAACCCAGAAGCTATCGATGGTAGATACGCATTCGTCTACACAGATATTGTGACACGGCTTGCTTCTCTTCTCAACGCACCAGACATCGTGCGCCAACTTTTTCTTCGCTAGCCAAGTCGCTCACTCACTCTTTCTCTTACGTCCTGTTACTACACGTTTCGGTGCTTCTTTAGTTTGTGCCGGCCTGCACTCTTCCCAAAACTCAAGTAAGGCAGGCGGAAAGGTATGCGGACATCTGAGTATTGATTTGTTTTCACTGTAGCGTGGCTGTTTTCTGCTAATCAATTCTACGTCTTTTTTTTTTGTTGTTCTGTTCCTTTCTTCCTCTGCAACAAAACTAGTTCACTAATCAACCAAACGATTGTCCACTGCTCCTCAAGAGATACAGTGAAGCAGTACATTTTTTGTAAGGTCATACTTCGAGCCGTGGGCATACTTACGCACACACACAGGTCACGTCGAAGCAGAGACGAAATAGGACTGACAGGTCACCACCACCACCATGGGCATTAGTATATACTCCCTTTTCTCAGCCGTGATTCTATGCCTTAACGCGCTGGCCATCCTTTCGGAATCTCGGTTCCTTTCAAAATTCGGGTTGGCTACCTCGCAGTGTTTGCAAGGAGGTATTGCACCTCAGCAGGAGTCTGCGTTCAATGATATAGTGCCCTCATCACTCGATGGCGTTTTTGTCAACAACGAAAACAACGGCGGTCGCACTGGTGCTTCTGTGAAGCTTCAGGTGGCCTCTGTTCTGCATTCCGTTCGAGTTTTGATGCGCTGGCCGCTGATTTTCCTCAACATCATGCTGATTTCTATTCTTATTATTTTCGGCTGATTGGGCACACCTGGAGTGACCGTGTCGGAAACGAAAAAAAATGCGAGAGGCACTTCTCCTCATTCACCCCCCCCCCCACACATACCCAGACACACGAGCAGCAGCAACAGCTAAAATAATAATTAATACGATAACGAAAACACTCTTCTCCTCCTCCTCCTCCTCCTCCTCCAGATGTCATATTTGTATGTGCTTGCCGGTGGACGTGCGTCAGCGCATGCCCCTGCCGAAGGGAGCGAGGAGGTGCAGCGACTGTCGCAGTCTACACACCCATCTTCTCTTTGATTTCCTGGTTACTTCCTGCACCACAAATGGTTTTGTCGCTCACGTCGTCCAATATACATATATATGTATATATATATATATATGTATATATGGAATCGTCAATTCTGTACCCTACAGCAGAAGAGCAATGAGCAGACACTGTATACAATGCCCCACATTCTATCAGTAATTCCGTTATCGTAGGTTTTTTTTTTTTGCAATGCCCTCCTTCTCTAGCTCAAGGGGTCCTCCCTTGCTAGGCCCACCAGTATCGAACTGGGGCACCAATCAACACGGCACAGGAGTAACACGCAACACACGCCAGGAGAAGCTTGGGTTGTGGAGTGCTGTCGCGCTCCAGCAGCACTTCACTGTCACAGGTGGCCGTGGAGGTCTACCGCTGCCGCTGCACCCATCTGCATTGCCGACACGAGAGGACGGGGCTGTATCGGCGACGATGAGTGTTACCATCGGGTCTTCCCCCCTAGGCGCATCGTCTGATCTTCGAGCGCACCTTGGCCCCGCACCGAGTCGGCCTGGACGCTCTCACAAACCCACCCTTGCTCAGCGCATGGGGCTTGTGCCTGGTCCACCGCCGACCCCATCGGCCGACGATTGGCGTGTCGTCGTGAAGCGCGCAATTTTGCGGGAGCAGCAAGGTCTGCAGGAATCTGGTCCCTCAGCAGGCCAGCGGTCGGTTTGCGCCATCTGTCAAATGAGCTACACAGCTACCTTTCATGAGGCGCAGGTTATTCTGAGCTGCTCGCACGTGTTTCACACCCAGTGCTTTCGCTCTTTCGAGCGATTCGTGCGAGCGCAGCAGCGAGCCGATGCTGTGGGGCTTGCTGAGGTGACGGCTCCGCTAGCATGTCCGGTGTGTCGAACTCAGAACTACCACAAGTGCGTCTTTTACCATGGAAAAGCACTGGCACAGCGGGCAGCCATCGTGAAGTTGCAGGCCACCGCACGCGGTTTCCTGGCTCGCCGCATATACACCAATATGAGACTTAAAAGCAACCCGGAGTTTCGCACACGCTACATCCAAGAACGTCTGGCTCGCTTATCTGCTGCATGGGAGACTTTTTGTGTTCAACAAGAAAAGAGGCGAGCGGTAGTGCAGGCGGCGCTCACGGTGCAACATCAGGCAGCTCGCGCGGCTTGCCTTAGTGAGGAAGCTTGGGCAGAGCTGTGGAAAAAGGCGGTGCAGGGGTCCTCTACCCCAGGACACCAAGAAATGCCGAACGCTTCGTCTGCTGCAGGTGTATCGGTGCGGTGCCCCATCTGTTTAGAGCGCATTCACTGCACCCAATGCCCAGGTACTAAGACGCTCATGTCTTCCCCTGACGCGTCAGGCTCTTTAGCAGGAGAAGATGTCGTTGCGGCTATGCGGGTGGCCTATGAGGCCCGTCGAGCAGCTAGACGTTTGCCGAAAGTCGAGGCAAAGTCGCGCGAGGAGCAGACCGGTAGGCATCTGAGGGTGGCCCTCAATGGGCCATTATCACGTGAGCGGGCAAACCCGCCCACCGCCAAACCGAGTCCCAGCTCCTCGGTGAGGGCTCTAACAACGGCACCACGTCGTGCCAGATCGAAAAGCGTACGAAGTGAGAAATTATTTGCCCAACCGAAAGCTGCCGCTTCACCCCCTGAGCCCAAGCCTCATTCCTTGCCATCTGTTGCGGAGGCACGCGGACTTGGTGTCGGCGAGCCTGCTTCGGTCACAGTCCCTAGTGGGGTGCTGCTGAGCTGTGGCCACTGTTTTCACACCACGTGCATTGAGTGCTACGAACATTTCAACGAGCGAAGTGCTGTAGATAAAGGCAGGCAATCTACACCGGCTGTTGCCATTGCTGTAAACCGTTGTCCCGTTTGCCGCTCCGGCTATGCCAAACATTGCATGTAAGCTTGCCAACACGACCCCCACCACCACCGGCGAGGAATAGAATGGTGTATGTAACGATGTAAAACGTAGAAAGACTTACTGGGGAGCCTTACAACCACGTCCCGGAGACTGTTATGGAACACTTCCCATGCACTCAGCTCAGAAATTTTCCAGGATATAGACGCAAAAAAAAAAACAGAAGAGGCGATACAACATGTAAATTAGTTTCCGTATTTTTTCTGTCTTTTTTTTTTGGTTGTCTTTATATATATATATATATATATATATCAGGCAAAGGCATAGAGGTGAGTAGATTTGCTACTGTAGCGCTATCTTGCACTCTCGTGCATGTGATGCACCTCCACCTTTTCTAAGCCCTCTACGTCCTCTTTCTCATACTAATCCCCCTTCCACACACACACACACACACACACAAATACGTACAACATACACACGATCAAATAAGCGCAAGGAAATGTCAGGTATCGACTACTCCAAATGGGACAAACTGAGCTGTAGCAGTAGCAGCTCAGCGTCCGATGTGTACAGTGACAATGAGGAGTGTCGTGGCAGTAGTAGGTCTCCGCGGGTAACACGGCTGAAGTACCCGTCTTGCGTGACTATGGGTCCTGATGGTGTCCAGCTTGTGCAAGGGTCGCCTGAGGCCTCAGCGAATCCCTTTCGTAAGGCAGCCGAGCCGTGTGCAGTATGGCACACCAGTACTGATGCCCCTGCATGTCTGTCGAACAAACGGTCCTCTGTCGATTCAGGTGGCACAAGGGAAGACACGAGTAGTGACCGCATCCCTGCTCCAACAGGGGTACGGAAAGATGACCAAGCATGCGTGGACACATCCGATGACGACGAGGATCTGCTGTATGAAAGCCTTGTCCGCAACGGCGGTCGGGAAGGCTCGCACCACTGGTGGTCCCAAACAGAGGATACGGTCAGCGTGAGCTTTCTTGTACCCTGGGAGACGAACAGCAAGGCAGTCACCGTGTTCCGTCTTTACGAAGCGCCCCCCTTGTCGATGCAGGCGTCAGAGCAGCTCACTACGCACCTGGAAATAACAATACATCCATCCCCACCGCATGCGGCCTTGACTAGAGATACTCAGTGTTTTTCCTCATCCCCTCTTGAGATTCGTGAGGTATTCCGTTATCCCGTGAAGCTATCTGAGGACCTGATTGATGGCTGCTGGCAACTGTATCGCATGCCCAAGCGACACCTGCGTCTTTTAGTTGTCCAGCTCTTTAAGGAACCTCTCGGTCTCGGGATGGTGCTGTGGTGGGACCGTTGTTTTGCGACTGACACGATCTCTGTTATTTCCGACACGCACACTCTCCCAGATCGAATACGGCGGATGGGTTCCACACCGCAGTCAAGGGAAAAGGCAGAGCAGTTCAGAAAAGTCTGGGCCGATGCACACGAGGAGTTTCGTCGCCGTATGCACGAACGCAGGCAAAAAGAAATCGATTAAGTTTGTTTTAAACACATTAAACGACGACACCCCGTTTTTTTTTTATCCCACCTTCATTCTCTTCTTTTTGTTTTTCCAGAAAGGGGGCATATTTTGGTTGCACATCTAGCGCACCCCAACTTTCTCTTCCATACCGGACCACCGATGTGTCAGGATCACACCGCTGTTTGGGAAAAAAAAAAGGATAATTATAGGAAAGTGCTGCAATGGATAGGAAAAAAAAATACACTTGAGTAGTACTTGACGCGGGTGGATCAAATATGTCAGAGTGTTTGCAATATTGTTTATGTGCGTGTCTAGCGTGTTACTCGTACATATTCCCACTACTTTTCTCCCTCGCTGATCACTTCTTGCTCAACTCTCTTTGCTGTTTCTCTCCCTCCGCTGCAAATCACTAATTTCTTTGCACAGCGTCAACACGCTCTCTACAAAGCAGACGCTAGTAGGTATCTGGACGTGCAGCGGATCGCTACGCTGTTCAAAGATTCTATCGATATATAAACCGCGTAGATATCCCCACACAAAAGTGCTGAAACAAAGTCTACCCTGCATTCACTCAAACTTGTCTGCTTTTTGTTTTCCTTGGTGAACAGGAGCTCTTGTGAGTCCCATCTTCCCTTCCGCTGGTGATCCTTCGAGATGGGACTGACAAATTCCCTTCTCTTCTCCCTTTTGTTTGCTTTCGTTTTATTGCTCATCCAATGCTCAGGCCGACCGACTCGGTGACTCTACACTTTACCCATGCCGCGGTAGCGATCGGCCTAATAGTGAGCAGCATCTTGTCACCGATCCAGGTGCGAACAGTACATGAGCACAAGATGTATGTCTACGGGGTGGCGCTTGTATATGACTCGCCACCGGTGTCCCCGCTCGCCACATCGGAAAGTGTAGCACGTGGTAGCGATATTGTTTTGAATGTTGATGGTACCCAATCACCGTCCGTGGAGAGGGCAAGCGTGAAAGCCCCACTTGCTGTAGTTTCCTCTTCGACGCTGAGGAGGTTCATGACGGCCTACCTTGTCCTTGAGGTGATGTATCTTCTCAGCTGCGTATTCCTTGTGTTGGCCTCCTTTGTTCAGATGTTACCCATCAAACCCGTCTGTGGTGTTGTCACAGCGACACGAATCCTGACCGTAGTGTTACCTATAGCCGCTATCCTGTGTTTATCAATGGCAGCGACTCTTGGACTGAGGTCAAGTTTGTATGACGACGTGGCAGCGGGGTATTACGGTGAAGCGAGTGGGAACATGCCCCAAAGCAAGCTGCACACTGGTTTCTCGTCCACCATAGTTGCTGCGATAATCGAGATTTTCGTGGCTTGTCTGTCTTTCTTGCTCACTGGCCGTTAAGGGAACGGTGGAAGAAGGTTAGTTCTCTATTGTAAGCTGGCGTAGCTTCCACTGCTCTAGTGCTGCGCAGGATAGCTGCATGTGTGATTGTCTCACGCAATTGAAGCCTTTACTCATGCGACTCGCTCGCTTCCGATGTCAGAGGCAGTGCAACGCTAACCTTGAGCGCGTCTACGAAGAGGACAGGTGGCAGTATTTCCTTTTTCTTTCTCGGAGATACCTAGCCCTTTTTGTTGTTGTTTTGACTCCTGGACCCCTTTATCAAGGGTGCACAGCCAAACGCTGAGATCGCGAGAGGTTAGGAAGACGCACTGCAACCGATGTCACGAAAAGGTTGCCGCGCGTTGGTGACCTAAGGCGGCTGTTGGCGAAGCCGTACTCCAGGCACCTTTTAGATGACAAGCTATTGCCTACACATAGGTGGTAAAATGTTGTTCCTGGGGATGCGTGGAGGGATGCTCGGCGAAGGGGGAGGGGGGTCGGTAGTGTTACAGCCAAAGGGGTTTGTTGTAACGAGTTGTATCAGCGGTGCCAGAGGAAAGGTCGATTGCTTGTTTTGCACCACGTGAACCGATAGGGATAGATCACTGCTCAGGGTACCGATTTTGGCGGCTTCCTTACGGCGGAATATAGAGATTCTGGAAAGATGACATCAAAAAAAAAAAGAGAAGCGTGGGGCCCGGGCTGCTGAGCCGGGGTCCATGTGCTTATATTCCTCCACGACACGTACTTACACATTTATATACCTTGGTGTACACATACACATAAACAGCAGGAATACAGTGATGCTTTTTGCCTACCCACTTTCCGAATCCTCCCGGTCTCTGAAAATACCCTCCCTGTCGCGCGTATTCCCAACGCACTAGGTGAAGACATTAGATAAGGTTGGCAATGAACGAATGCAGAGCCAATATTGCGAGAAGGTGAAGGGGAACAACAAAAATGCTCGACGATTAGGGTGCACTCTTTCTGTTTCTCACCAGAGACCTGCTCACTTACAGTATCTCGTGGCTTCCTTGTTACACTTCCCTCCCTTCCGCACGAAAAAAAAATATATATATATATATATGTCAAATGATGTTTTTTTTCTTTTTACTGTGAACATCGCTGCCTCGATCCCGTATCAATGTTTCGCTGATCTTGACGTATCGCTAAGCACCGATTTTCCGTGCTTTGAGTCAAGAGCAAGTGACACTGACCCAGCGGTCACGCGAGCACAAACATTGGTCTTGGCCCTTCACGTACCCTTCCTGCGGAGAAGCACGTTAGTGTCGACAACACAATGGGAACACATTATTGAGATTGATAAGATTTTGACATGAAGTAAAAACAAAAATGAGGATGGGCTGAAATACGCAAGGGTGACCGTGCCAAAGGTGTGTCCTTCACACACACTCAATCACATTCAGCATAGTGCGACGTTCTTTTTTTTTTTTTGTGGACGAGATACCAAACGTTGGCTACGCGCGAGCGCTGCGGTCACCTGGCTCTCACAAGGCGTCTTTTGATAACTTTTCAATTTTTTCTTGATGTTATTGTTGTCGGATGCACTTTACGTCAAGGCTACAAAAACGGTGCTGGTGGAGTGAGCGAGAAGGAGAGAGCGGCGATGATGAGCTTTAAAATATTACTCGCATAACCTAACTGCGCCTCTGCTACTCGTCTACTTCGCGAAGTAGATCTACATCACGTAGACCACCCTAAGCGACATGCTCGAATACGAGCAAATCTGGTGCAACTTGCCACTCCCCGACATTTCCTCAGCTCAGTTATTCTTCTCTGTTTGTTCAGCTTCCTCGGACTGGTGGCCTTTGAAGATCACACCAAAGGCCCTTAGTCTTGCTCCTCCCCCCTTTTCTCATCCAGAAGAGTACGCGAGTATACATAACTTTCCCCGTCTGTGTCTTCCATGCAACTGGGTCTGCAACGCGTAAGGCAATCGATTATTATTTCCTTGGGACCTCACTCCGTAGACTGCTGTAGTCGACATCCATCATCGGTGTCTTCGCTAAAAATGTTTTGTGACGGGGAAGCATGTCGACTACCCCACAGCACGCACTTGACTCTTTTCTAGTGCACTGTTGAAGCGTATCTGCGGGCAACACCCCTCGAGTACCCTTGGTACACAGCAAGCGGGATTGCCGGTGACATTCTTCTCGGAGATGGTGTTGGTCTAACGGCCCATGACTAACAGTTGGGTTGGTGGGGTCGTGGGGTGGCTTTCGTTTTTACCTTGTTTTGGATCGTCTCCTGACCTTCAGGGAATCCCTATGAAGGACTGTCACCCACGGGATTCCCTTCATACAGCAGGTGCTGGAGGGCATGCCACTGGCAACATACACGGGCCGATCGTCTCACAGATTTCTCTCTTTTGTTTAAGGGAATAAAGTTTTTTTTTTCCGGTTTGTAGAAAAGGAAGTCGTGAGGATGGATCTGGTGTAGTGGAAGCACAGCGTATGCATCTCTGAGATGGACAATGTCAATAAATAGATTGTCAGTATATATATATATATATATATATTTACTGACGCAGTACAATTACGGCTTGAAGTTTATGCTGACAATTATTTGCCTTTTGTGGGTGGCACAGAGAACGGCCTTCTACAAAGGATATTATTCTCTGTATTTTAGTATTAATTCATGCTACTGCTTTCCTTTTTATAATAAATTTTATTACCGGATACAAAAAAAAAAGAAAAAAAGGACAGAAGGGAGAGGATGGTACCACGGAACGTTTATGTGACTCGCTCACGTGCAGAAGCAGAACAAAACACAGCATCCCAGACGAAATCGGGCATATAATTTTGACCAACAATTCCTGCGAGAAAACATATATTGGCAGAGATGGAGAACGGGAGGGTACTTTTCAACCTCGTGTCTGCAGGGGCTAGTTGTAGAGTTGGGTAACTCTAATGAAAGACGTTATCCCCCATGTGAGGCAGAATTACACGAAACGAGTGGAACATGTCGAGAAGGCGAGGGTACGTATGATGCGCTTCGACGTGGTCGCACGTTTACCCACCTGCTTGTTCTTTCTGCAATTAATATGGTTTTGGGGATTATGGTTATCCTAATGACTACTCATGGTCGAGCCTCACCACCCATTCCCTTTCTCCTTTAATTTCTTTTTGTTCCTGCGTACGCATTTCCTTTAGCCCCGATAGACATAGGCTCCCTCCCTCCCTCCCTCCCTCCCTCCCTCCTCCTTATATACGGCAGTGGTCTCTGGCACAGCCCCCCCCCCCCCTACGCAAAAAAAAAAAAAATCGCTTACAGCAGCTTTCGTCGACAAAGATGGCAGACTCACGCAGCGTGTCTGCGGTGACTCCTCAAGGAGCGGCGGCTCCCTCCTTTGACTTCCAACCCTTGCAGAAAAGCAATGTGGACCTCTTCGCCAAGGCGCCCCAGGTAAAAAAACTCACCCGGCGCGATAAGGAGAAGATGCTACGCGAATTGGAGGTGAAGCGAGCGCAAGAGCACGCCGACAAGCGTGGGAAGAGAAAGTCGAAGCAAAGCAAGGGAGATGCTGCGATTGCGGAGGTGGTGCGCACCGCCGCGGTCTCTTCCTCTGGCGATGCCGGCACCGCTGACAACAAGGGCGAGCAAAAGAAAGAAATCTTTGAAACGGTATTCGACACGAAGGAGGTAGAGCAGGAACTTGCTGCCCAGGAAGACCGCCGCAGCCGGAAACGTTCCAAGAAGCAGTTGCTGCGACACGCACTCCATCCGAACGAGGACGAAGACGCACGTACTGTATTCGTGGGCAATCTACCGAACACAATTCACAAACGCGATGTGGAAAAGATCTTCAAGTCGTGTGGTAGCATCACCGCAGTTCGTATCCGCTGCCAGGCTCTTGAGGAGCTCGACGAAAAACACCAGAACTTGGGTCGCGCCGTGCGTGTGCTCCGCGGCGAAGTCAAGAAGGACGCCAAGTACAGCTCGACCGCCTACGTTCTTTTCGACTCCGCCGAGTCTATCGCATCGGCGCTGGAAAAAAACAGTCTAGTGTTCCATAATCGCCACCTTGTTGTGACGACGATGGACGTGGAAAGTCGAGCTTACCCTCCAGAAACATCCATCTTTCTTGGGAATTTAGCTTACGATACAACAGAGGAGGACGTCTGGAACTTCTTTCAGGACCACGGGATCGCCGACATAAGGCGAGTTCGTCTGGTACGGGATAGGGAGACAGGTGACTGCAAAGGTTTTGGGTATGTAGAGTTCTTGCGATCTTCCTCCGTTAGCCCCGCCATCGAAACACGGGGTGATGAGCTAAATGGACGGCCAGTGCGCATCGTGCACGTGAACAAGTCCAAGGAGGTGAAGGCAACGACATCCAGCCGTCGTGAAAAGCGCCGCATGGAGCGTACTGGTGGCAGTGACAGGGCAGGAGACCGCAAACGTACTCGCAGCGGAAGCCGTAGTGACGGTAATAGTAGAACCAACCAACACGCCGCTGACATGAAAAAGTCACGCCCCGACTCGGGGCTGCCCTCCTGGGCGGGTGTCACCACAAACCCACGGCGCAAGATGCCAAAGGATCTGCGGCCGCTTGTTGAGGGAAAGGTAGAGTTCAAGACGCGTGGGCCCCGCGCACCAGTCAAGCGAAAGACCCGAAACCCAGAGAAGTAAAACAGATCACACAAAGGCAATAGCGCACCGATGCGTTGGTGGAGGTGTGAGGTGTCCGGCCACGGACGGACTAATAAGAGCCTCTGAAATACGAACACCAGATGCTCTAAGGTGGTCCCTGGTGGATGGGCAGAGTCGTGGGTGTGTCTTTTTTTTTGTGGCGGACAGGCCAGGGGCTATGGAGGCTTTGGATTTAAGGCGTACCGCAAAATGTCAATGAGCGATCAAGGGAAAGCATCGTCCTAGTGGTGAGAAGCCGTTAGCTTGGTCGCTCATGTAACCGGTGTGCATAGGGTTTTGTTTTGGTTATGATGGCGGGTTACACCACTTCGGATAATAATTTATCCCCTTCCCCCGCTACGAGTAAGGGAATATCAGTAATGTGATAAAGTCCGGATAACACAAACAACAAAAAAAGGTTGAACATCATGTAAAGTCAACTGCGACGAAAGCAACTTTGGTGTGCAGCGCGATAAAGTTTTTATTGCGCTCCATCAGCCATTAGATGGGTTTGTGACGAGAAGCGGGGGAACAGCAGGGAAGCATTCCAGTGTTGGGGTTATATTGCGCTCCTGTGTTGGCTATGACAATTGCTTCTCGATACGTGATGTACGGCCTAGAGAGAATTCGTCGCCTTGTACACACACACACACACACACCTCCTGTGTCGATGTAGGCTGGGGAGGAATTTGGAATAGTGTTTCTATCGTTGATGAAGGAGGAGGTTAGCGCAGTTACCTCCATCTCGTTAGCCTCCAGCCAGCCCGTCGAGGTCCAAGAGAAGAAAGAAAACGCTGAATTGTAGACCTATTTAACCTCCACACCGGCGACTCTTTCAAAATGTCGATCAGATGACTAAATGTTTTTATTATTCTTCACTCTCCTCTTATTATTGTTTTTTGCTTGGTCAAAAAAAAAACAATCACATATTTATTAATTGCATATATATATATATATATATATATATTCTGTGGCTGTGTGTCTGAGCGTCTGTATGCTGCGGCGGTTCACTTGCCACAACGGTGATATCTTTTTTCCTCATTCTCTAATTTTCTCGTTTCCAGGAGTCTTCGCCCCGCTGATGTGCAATATTGCCGCCAGGAAACTCACGAGCAAAAAGATAAACAATAGGTTTCTTAGCTAAACGGCAATCACGTCAAGAAAGGGAAATAGTTTTTCATTCTCCACACGGGATATATATATATATATATATATATAGTATATATATATAT
>CM007319.1:958754-995981 GCA_000333855.2 Endotrypanum monterogeii
GGTTACGGGTTTAAGTTTAGGTTAGGTAGGTAGGTAGGTACCGGTACGTTAATTAGTTCGTACTACTAGTACGTAGTACGTACGTACGACCTCCTACTATATATATATATATATATATATATATATATATATATTGCTTTTATGACACTCGTCTACCCTGCAGACACGTTGTTTTGCCCCGCAGCTTTTTCTCCCTTTCGAGAAAGAAATTCGAGAATCCCCCTCTTTTGCACGCGACACTTTTCATTGAGGAAAAAAGAACGCTGCCTTTGGTTGGTTGGAATGTAGGCTCTGAAAAAACAAAACAGCACATCTGTGCGTGAATAGTGGGATGACTCTTCCCCCACTCGGTGTATCCTTCGCCAATCTTCTTTACTCGCGCAGCTCACGGTTCATGGAGAGCAAAGCACCCGGCTGCCCAGCGTGCTCTGGAAAACGCAGGGGCGTTCATCATTGTTCTTTCGAGTATTTCACCTCCGTTATTTTTTTTTCCTTTTGCCTTGGCCCTTTGCTCCCTGCTCACTTGATGTGAGTGCGACTCTTTCAGCGTGTTTTTTTCTGGGGAGTGTGGTTGCTCACGGTTTCCCAGAACGTCAACGGTCTAACTCGAGTAGGCACTTCGCCCAGTTCACTAATCACCACGTCCCCTTTTCTTTTGTTGTGTGTGTGTGTGTGTGTGTGTGTGCGTCTGTGTTTATACGTGTATAACGAGGAAGTACAAAGTACATCAGGTGTGTCAACTTTTCACAATTTTTTTTTTTGCTCTGGTAGATTCTCTTTCCCATTTGTTTTATTTACGCATCTTGGGGGTTCGAGCCTGCGTAGCGCAACTTGGAAGAGGCGGAGGTTTCCGTTTGACGCTCGCTGCTTCTTCCCCTCTTTACCCCGCTTCCCCACATTTCGTATTTGAGGCTCTGGATAACGGCAACTACACCAGCGAGCGGGAAATGCAGCGTTTTTTCTTGACTTTGTTACGCGGATCTTACGCAGGGTGTGTGGCATACCGAGCCGCGCCGGGCACTCAAAGTAGCTCTGTTATTGTGGTGGCATATCGAGCGTCGTCTTCATCAATACCGCCTCCTCATGGGTCATCCGAACCAACTCGCTTGCCACACGAGCCCTCTGCAGCCGGGGCGGCACCGGCTTCGGCTAAGCTGGACACAGAGGCTGCAGAGCAGCTGCGAATTGTTGAAGAGTTGGGTGAGCAGGCCTTTGGTGAGAACACTGAAATCTTGAAGAAGGTCGCATTTCACGGTCTGCGCTCACTCGTTGTGTGCGCTGTAGGTATGATTGCCCTCATCTTGGCAATGAAGAAGAAACGGCAGGAGCTGGAGGCAGTCGCACCATCAGCTGTCGCCGGCGGGCAAGCCCAGTACGATGACGATCCTACGAAGCGATATTTACAGGAAATGAGAGAGCTCGGCTTCGATGTGGACACACTGGAAGAGGAGCTGGAGCAGGAGCGACTTGCCAAGCCCGTTGCTTCCCACTCACGCATCGAAGTGTAGTTGTAATGACAAGCGACTTAAAGTTTGATCCTCCTGAAGAAGCGCATCACGCACAGACACACGCACACACATATGCCCGTCACATCACTTGGTGGCTTAAAGGGGAGGAAAAGGAATGAGGAGCCGCGTGAACCTCTCAACTCTTTGTGCTGTAAAAAGAGGTCGAGCGATGTCAACGCAGGAGGTGACTTACGACAACCGTTGCGTGGTCTCCAGAGAACCCTCTTTTCTTTTCTCTCATTCTCCGTATCCCACTCCGTTGCACTCACGGAACGCCGCGATGAGCGTGCGGGCCGGTGCTGCATGGGCTTCCCTCTGACTACCTGTTCCCGCCTTCCCTTTTTTATTTTCACCCGTCACCGTACATTTTTTTTACCGCCTGGGTTTCTCTTCTTCCTACTCTATCCCTTCTTTTTCTTCTGCTACTCATTATTGCATGACCTTGCGTGCACAACACTCAACCTAACACAGTAACAGGGCGCTCCACTTTCCACCTTTTTGCTGAAGCGGCACAAGGAGAGCAGACAGTCTGCAGCACACTTTTTTTGTTGTTCTTGTTCTCCCCACTTATGGACATACTGTCATTAACTTGTATAGACGAAAAAAAAAACACTTTCGTTACTGCGCATGTCTTCCTCCTCCTGCTTAGCTGACTGCACGCATGCTAAGCCCAACGTTGCTTCACGTCTTGCCTGGCGATATGAATGCGCGCCACACCACACGCCTAGGATTTGTTCCACACGAAATGGAAGAAAACCCCGCTTCCATCAAGTGCCCCGGCATTGATAGCGGCAGTGAGTTCTCATCTCGTGAGGATTATGAGAGGACTTGTGTGCATGGAAGATGTCGTGCCGGCGTCCAGCAAGCCGTAGATGGCAACGGGCACTTGTCATCGCATCCCTCAACTTCACTCGCGCCGCGGTCTGCTGTGTTTACTGCGCTCTCGTTACAACCCGTCTCTGCGTCACGCGCCGAGTCTACGCATGTCGGCAACCCGGCGGACGTTCCTACGTACGCCGTCCCTGTCAAAAAAAACAGCTCTCTCTATCATGAAGCTATGTATCTTCCGCCAGGCACCACAAAGCGAGCGCTGGGCCGCCTGCGCATTATCTGCTGTTGCGTCGTGACTGACAAAAGTTGGCACGCGATCTTTGTTGGTCTTCCCATCCTCCTCATCACAGCCCTGTTTGGTGCGGTCGTCGTGCCAAGCGGGGAGTGGTTCACCTACGTCTTTACAGCCCTGTTCACGGCTGCGTCCATCGCATGTCTGACATTATCAGTCACCCTCGACCCTGGTGTCGTTCCACCAGCTTCGCTGTCGCTGCAGCCGACTCAGCCAACGACTGTTGTAGTGGAGGGAAGGACTGTGGAGTGCAAGGTTTGTACGACGTGCCACATTATCCGGCCGCCACGCAGTACACACTGCCGCTCTTGCGATGTCTGCGTAGAGGAATTTGATCACCACTGTGACATACTGGGTTGTTGTGTGGGGAAGCGCACGTTTCGCTTCTTTGGCGGCTTCTTCTTCACTACCAGCTTCCTCGCAACATTCATCGGCATTCGTTCTTTTATTGTCATTCTATCGACCGACTTCACTCGTGCAAATGAGCAGTCGCACCTTATTTGGCTGGCGGCTTCATGTACGCTCTGTGTTGTTCTTGCGATCTTCGGTAGCCTGCTGGTGATACCATGCGCCTGTCGGTACATTAAGCTGGGTGCTACCCGCACAACCCTGAAAGAGATAATAAGACAGCAACATCAGGCGCAGTCAGGGGAACAGCCATCTAGCAACGTCCCTGCAACCCTGGGGGCCAACAACAACTACTGTGACAACATTTCTCACCGCTTCTTTAGTCCCATCGGACGCAGCAGGATCCCCTTTGACTACTATGTTTAGTTAGCATGAGTAACGTAGAGGTTAAGATGGCAACCGACGCACGAGTAGAGGGCAGGCCATGTGAGACGGACACCTGCTCAAATCAATGTCCTCTGCTGCCACTGGTCTGTGAGCCGTGGCATTTTTTTTCCTTGCCTTTCATGCCCTAAGGAAGGCCCCCTGTAGCCTTTGCTGAAGGTATCCGCTACGCGATTCTCATGCGGTTCGACACGTAGGCGCGCTTGAAGTCGCCAATAATGTCCCTAGCCCATCTTGAGTACATCGAGGAAAAGAGCTGAACGAATATTGAGCAAAAAAAAAAAAAAGAACAAGCCTAGTTCCTCACAACGGCAGCAACGAACTTGGTGATCACTGCAGATTCTCCGCGGGAGACTTGAATAGTGTTGTATACCCCTGCACCTTGCATATATATATATATATATATATATATATCACGCAACACTGCAGATGGACATCGGTGGTGATTTATTGGTTCTGCGCCTCTTTCTCTCCTATCTACTTAAATCATCTTATCACCCTTTCTCTAGTGCGTTGCTTCTGTCGGCGGGTGAGAAGGGAGATCATCTAGTTGTTGCCAGTGTAGCGCATGATCGCTGTGCTGTCTTTGTCAGTATCCTCTCTCTCTTGTCAAGCAGCAACGCAAAAAAAAAACAAGGCGCCATCAAACTGATTGGCACCACCAACCTCAGTTGGTTTCGCGGTTACAAGATCAGGTGCAGGGGGTGGAACCTGCGAAAGGGTGGTGTTTCCCAACCGCGGTCCGCATAATGTCTCACATCTCGACGTACTTGGAGGTGCTTGTAGGCAGGCTTGACGTTGCCCACTTTTTTTTTTTTCGGCACCAATGAAGTCCTTCCCCACCCCTAGTTTTTTTCTTCCAAGTATCAAGCACGTGCTGGCGCCGGTTGGGACGTCGATGCTCTGAAGGTTGCGGAACCTGGACACCAGAATCGCGCCAAGCTCTTCTGCCGTAACTCATTGGCGCCGCGTACCATAATCGTCTCGACAATAGTCAGCAGGAGACACAGGTCGGATGGTGGCCGACATGCCCCGCCTCCTCTGCGCCACGCAAGTCGTTATACTGGACGACCACGACCCGAGATCTATCTGAAGCGGCCAACGGAGGTGAACGTGTTCCTTAACGTAAAAGAAATTCGTGCGGCAGTCGTCAACATCATCGGGGGCCTCGACTTTCATCACCTCGAGGAAGCCATATGCCACATGGGGTGGCGCCATCGCGGTATGAGCGCGGGCGCCCGCTCGAAAATGCGGGGCCGGCGCGTCCGGCCGCTGGCGATGTTGCGCCGTGCCCCCCGTTGGGCGGGGGGCCGTTTTGCCCCTGGTGGCGAAGGGGTGGATGGGATGGGCGTTCTATCGGGGCGGGGGGGGGGGGGATGGGCGTTGTGTCGAGGCGGGGGGTTGCTTGCTGCCCGGTGGCGGAGGGGCGGGGTTTGGGTAGGCCTGCGGGGACGGCGCTGGCCAACGGAAATGGTGTTGCATATTTTCGACTTGATTTGTTGTTAAGGGGTGGGTGTACAGATACAAAGGGAGTATATGAATGTTCGCTAACGGAAAGATGGGGTATGTCAACCCCAGCTGGAAAGGATCACAAATACTAAAGAACTCACGCCGGCTCGGGAAAACAATAGACTGTGGACTCGGAGGAGAAGCGTAACATGTCCAATGTTGCGTTCTCTGGCTCAAGCGCGCGCCCGTTCATGACCAACATCGGTAGACGCACCACGGAGCCTGTGGACGCTGGTGAAGTCCACGGCATGATAATCTCTAGGATGCGACGCTTGAGGTCGAAGAGCGTCGTGCCGGTAGTGCACGCCAAGCGGAAGCTCGTCCCGTTCATCGTGCGCACGAGCACGCTGACAGCGTTGGAGTCAAACGTCTGGACTGCCGCGCCGAGCGAGAGCGCCGGTGTTGGTACTGGGTTGGGAATCACTGGCGGTACATTGTTCTTGGGTTTGCGATGTCGCGGAGCAGCAGTCTTTATGGGAGGCGCTGCTGCTGTCCTGGACGAAGCGCGCAGGGCTGGAGACACTGTGTTTCTAGGCAGCGGCTTAGATGACATCTTGGCGCTGGTACTCATGGACGCCGCAGCGGCGGCTGCCCCCGCCGCTGCCATCATCTTGGAGGAAATCGGCATTACCGCTGGGCGCACCTGTTTGGTGGGCTTCTCACGCTTCGGAGTGATCTTTTTTGAGGGTACCTTCGTGGGTGTCGCCAGGGAGCGCGCGCGGCTGTCGCCTTTCGTGGGCATGCGCTTGAATGGTGGCGCTGCCGCTTTAGGGGACCGCTTGGCTGCTGAAGGCTTTGCTGGGGAGGGTCGCTTTGCGGCCGGGAGTCCAGGCTTGGAGAGGTGTTTGAGAGTTTTTTTGACCGGTTTGCGTGGCGACGTCTTCACTGACTTCGGTAGCGACGGTGCCTTCGACGTCGTCTTGGAAGTAGCCTTCGTTGTCGGTGCCTTCGCCTTCGCCTTCGCCTTGGACTCCGACACCGGCGCAGACCTTGAGAGTTTGCGCCTGGAGGACTTCTTCTTGGATCCCCATCCGAGATAAAGCTTTCCCAGTCCCATTAGAGCGGCGTTGTCCACGATAAAGTCCGACCGCGGTCGGCGCACGCGCGGCTGCAGCTTCATTGTGCTCGCGTACAGCAGGAGGATTATGTGCGTTACCAGAACGGCAACGCTACAAAAGTACGACAGGCGACCACGCAAATCGGAATATTTCTATATTATTTATGTTGACACACCAGGAGGTAATTGACTTTGCGTGCTACTACCCGCAGACGAGGGTAAGAGATGTGGAAAAGGATTGTTGATGGAGAGAGAGGGCGTCACCGATGGAGTCAGGGGTGATAATGTCACTGGCGTCTGGCAGCGATGTCAAACACGGCGGGTTCATCGAACCTTGGGGGGGGGTGGGGGGGGCTACTTCATTTACCTCACCGTTACTTGGTCTCTCTTCATACAGAGAAGCGTACCTATTACTCCTTCAACACTTTGTCAGAAACATTTGTTGCAGGTTGGTATCAGAGGGGTGTTGTTCAGATTCGTGAAGGTAGAACACACGAGACGAGCGCGTGCCATAAGAACACACAGGCAAAGAAGAAGAACGTGTCATTGAATGGCTCATGCTTATTGTACAACATTTGCTCCATGTAGTGCGGTTGCCTCAGGAACGCGGCCTTTTTATCCCTTTACCGGCTTGCGGCTCCTGTTGTTGCTGTGCGTGTGGTGGTGTAGATGGTAGTGGATCTTCCGACGAGCTGCTGGAATGCGAGACGTTCTCGCCGGGGCTCGCAGCAGCGTCAGACCTCAACTTTTCGCTAGCTGGGCCGCCTGGCAGGACATCCGAGGCGCACGAAAGAGCATCACTTGCGTCAGGGGTGGCCGGTATCTTGTCTCTATTGACGCGCACTCGCTTCCGTTGCACACCTGCATCTCTACGCCGCCGCCGTGTGCCGAGGTGGTAAATAGGTATTTCATTGCCATCAGATCCGGTCACCGTCTGCTGCGAGAGCAACTCGCACGACGCGAGGAAGCGCGGCACCGTCTCTTCGCTTTTCACGAGCGCCTGCAACAGCTCGCGCAAGAGAAACAAAGTACGATCAGTTTGACGGCGCCGTCGCAGGGCCGGTTGTGAGCAACCGACGCCGCTGCCCATGTGTTCCTGTACCGGGGTCGGCGCCGCGGTTGTACTGGTTTGATGAACATTGTTGTCCTTTCCATCAACCGCCGTCCCCTCTGCTGTCTGCGGCGGTGTCGCTGGCGTCAAGCTTTCCTCCTCGACAGGCTCTGGTAGCACCTCAAAATCCTCCACGATGATGCTATTCTGCGGGTTGGCCCGCACGCAGTCGGGTGTGTTTTCAATCATGAGAGTGTAGTTCAGGTCACGACCGAGCTGGCGCAGGTCCTTTGTGTAGTCTTCCTCCCGGAACCATTTCTCATGCCGGTACACAAGGTGCTGGATGATGTGATCCTCATTGATTTCCTCGAGAACGCACTTGGCGTAGTCGCGCTCGCCGGCCGTCCACACAATTACCTCGAAGTCATCCTTGATGAAGCGGAATAGGTCCTTAAGGTAAGCGCGTGCATAGAGGGGACCGTCCCGGGCGTACACAACGGTTTCATCGAGGTCGAAGACGACGGTGTAGCGTTTTGTTCCGTCAGATGGAGGGGCAATAAGCTGCTTCCCCTCCACCATCATCGTCGGTTTGCGGCGCATCAGCAGCTCGCCGCGATCCTCCTCCTTTTTCTCAAACAGGTTCTCCCGCAACAATGCACTCCCGTTCGGCGGCGGGGTCAATTTCACATGGGAGTCGGCCATCTTTTGTGTAGATGTTTGGGGGTTTACTAGAGATCCGAAAAAGAAGACGGCCGTTAATGGGCGGGCATAAGCCAGTGAAAATCCATCAATATAGGTTCCCCTGAGTACCGCTTCCCACCAGTAGATGTTGTGACTGTGAACGACCGTGCGTGACCGCCGGGCTCTTAGGGGATGCAGGGGAAGTGGATAGGTGAGACATGGTGTGGAGAACACACAGAAAGGCGAGATGAAAGAGTGTTCGTATGGACTACCGATGACAATGTGATAAGGTCGTACGACGCGTTATAACCCGAGGAGGAGTCACTGCAAGCGGGATTCAACGTCATGACCAACCGCGACTGAAGCGAGTACCAGCACTGCCCATGTACGCCATTTCGCTTGTGTTTCACCCTCTATCGGACGCACATCTATCGAAGAAACGCTCAAAAAGGGATACACACACATATATATATATATATGTAGGAATCATTTAAAAAAAAACACACACAGCACACGTAGGGGGAGGTTGCCGAGGTGAGCAGGAGTCAATATGGAGCAGCGCACGAGAGCCCTCCTACAAAACCTCGGTCTTGGCATCGTCTCCAAGGGCGAATTACGCATAACAGGGCACTCACTGGCCATCGTTCTCGTCCGGATCGCGGAGGTCTGTGGCTTCCACTACGCGTGAGTCGAAGGCGACTCCGTCTTCCCAGCAGCTGTGATCTACATGCAAAACGTTGCTACCGTCTCGCTTCCTCTTGGAAATAACCACTTGTGTATGACGGGGACAGGCAGGGCAGGGCAGGAAAGGATCGCGTTGGCCAAAATTCACGTAGCCACCGCTGTAGAGGGCACACACCACGTGGAACATCTCAGTGCAGCGAGGGTGATAGCAGGCTACGCATGCGCCTGGCATGCCACACAGCTCACACATATTCATTTCCAGGTCACACACAACAATGTCCTCCAACTCGCTTCCACTTTGGTAGGAAGAACATAAGTGTGCGCAGCGCGGGTGAACCACATGAACGGTGCGAGTAGCGCTGTTCACAAACGTATGTCTACATAGGAGTCGCGTTACCGCTTTACCTTCTGGCACCCGCCTCCGATCAGCGAGATCGTGCTTTACCTGTTCAAATGTCGGTATTTGTGTGCCGCGGTTGCGGGAGCTTCTCGTTAGTTGCTGTCGCACTACTGCCATACACGTTGCCTCGTCGCTGCAATCCAGACCGCAAAGCAGACACTGCGTTGACACCTCCGCCTTGCGGCGAATGCGTGACTTCCGCTGTTCCTCACGGTTGGCGTGTTGCTCCACAAGGGGCTCTCGTTCGCGAACATCGCGAGTGGTGACAATCGTAACACCAGGCTCGACCGGTGGTTCATCCACGGGTGCTTGCTTGCGTAGGAGTATCTCTTGACGCGTGCGTAACTCCTGTCCGAAACTCGAAGGTACCACACCACTCACAGGCGCCGGACTCGCGCCAGCATTTCCGCACAGGGTGCTCATAGTGAAGGTTGTTCTTCGTGGGCTTGAGGACGAAGAGGACGAGAGTCCAGACGCAGGCGGATACATGCCACCGCCAACGCCACTAAGAGAGAGACCATTTTCTGAAGATGCGACGCCACTAGAGCCGCACGGAAAATGCGATTGCCGCTGCTGCCTTTGACCCATGAGCTGAGTCACGTCCACTACCCCGGCCGAACCTAGCTGCTCCCGCACCGTGACAATGCCACTGCTGCTGGGCTGCGGTGCCGGCGTCGCAAGGATACGCACGACCTCCAATTTTGAAGACCGATCAAGGCGAAGCAGCAGTGGGTGTGCGTTAGTCTGGTAGCGAATGTCCACGTCATTCTTACGCCGCACGTACACCTGGCGCAGCTCCAGCACTTGCCGACGGTCTCCACGGAGATGATCTCGGATGGCTTTATGAACTACTTCGTCAAACGTAACAGCTGTAATTGCCTGCGTCACGTCCTCGGCATCGCCGAGGTCAAGCTCTGCCACCGTCATTCCTGGCTTCGGTGTTTTGAAGCGTACAGCCAGAACGATGCAGCGCAGGTAGAACCTCACATGTGCCGGTGGAGACGTGAGTTCGCGAACGTGAACCAGGACCTCTACACTAGCATCACCCAGATCGGTGGGCGGTACCTCTTTTCGGAGGTTTATAACTGGTGCATGCTTGTCAAGGGGTGCAGCGCCAGATGCCGTAGGCGGTACTCGAGCACCCTGCCTCCCGATATCACCGTTGCAGAGGCGACTCAGATTTTCGCGTGTGAGCGCGGCGAGCTGCACTGGTGAGAGTTCTGCATTGTACTCCGACGAGACCAGGCGACCGGTGGCACCGATTGTCCGCACGGTAGCAGACTTATGCTTGTGCAGCTCTATCTCAAAACACTCTAGTATATCTGGGGAACGCTCATCGTCCTCTCCATCGTCAGCGGTGATACCGCTAGTGGTCATGCTCACGGGTAGCGGGTCGCCGTCGTTGAGGTGCCTTGGGTCTAGGTGATTGGGGAATGGCGAAGGTGAGTCACCGAGAAGTGCCTGCGCGCCCAGAAGCGGCACTGCAGATCGTCCCGGCAGCGGGCGGTTTCGGGCTACTCTGCGGGCCCATTGCCGTAGAAGCGTGTTAAAGTAAGCGGTGTCCACTACGATACGATCACCGGTACTCTCCTCGGTATAAAAGGCTGTAAACTCAGTGAGAGGGAGCTCCATAAAGCTGATTTTGGCCTCCACCAGCGCGCGAAGATCGTCAAAAGATCGATCCTCCGGCTCTACGAAGTCAATGACATCGCGAAACACGCGCTCGCCGTCGATGTGCGGAAGCTTCACGAATCGAAGTCGGAGGCCGACACGGGTGCCCGACATGGCTGGCGTATTCTCTGCGACCCCACTTTGTTTTGTCGTCGGAGAATCAGACAGCAAGCAGCATATATGGCTGTATATGTACTAAAAAAAAAAATGATTAGGACGATGTGTATGGGTAGCCTCTATGCGAGTGCATCTATTATTCCTGTTGAACCTGCAGGCAATGACGTGGTATTATCTTGTTACTGTCGCGGTGTCGGCCACCTCCGCGACTCTTGCAAACTTTCTGTCCCCCTGAAAGAAAGGGAGAGGTACTTATTCCCCTGGTTCACAGGTAAAAAAAAAAAAAAAGAGACGACTCTGTGTGTATCCTGCCAGTGTATTCTTTAATATGCACAAAAAAGTGAACGTGAGAAATGGGGGTGGGAGCAGCGTCAAGGATACGGAAAAAAATCAAGTGGTCATGAGATGTGGAGAGAGGGAATGGGAGGGAAGAGCGCGAACATGGCTCCGGGTCGCGTGGGTACACTCGTACACGAAAAGCATTGAGAACAGAGGGTCATAGTACCTCCGTCTGTCTTCGGCGCATCATATTTACTTCACTGATAAGATAAGTTGCTCCAATTTAACGAGTATTGCTGTGACGAAGAAATGGAGATGGAGGTAAACACACCGCCGCCCATACCCTCTCTTGCCTTTCGGTTATCCTTTCATCTCCACACTTTCCGCTCCCGTATGCACAGTTAGAGAAACAAATGGGTGTCAAGGACTTCATACGGTGACGGTAGGGTGAGCCTGGTGGTGGTGGTGGTGGTGGGAAGGGGGATGAACAATGAAATGTGCGCGTCGACACAGCAGTAGCCAACCCATTTGAACTACCGCTTCGTGACCAGGAGGCGAAATATGGCAGAGGGTGACACAGTGGCCATAATGAATGCTTCTCGAATCACTGACGTCGCGTGACTTCCAGGTGGCAACGTGAACTGCATTACGCATGTCATACCAAGCTTACGGGCCGGCTTGAGGAAAAATGTGCGCGCTGTATCGTCACGAATGCCAATGCGTGCGACCATGTTTTTTCCCGTTCGCTGCAACATGGGGGACCGGTATCGCAGAATACCATCCTGATCATGGTACATGGATGCCTTCAAGCGCGTTGCCCCAGCATCCTCTTCCCAATCCCAGCCGCGTTTCTCATCCACTATGTAGAAGGACATGTCCTTGGGCAACTGCACTAGCGGTCGGAAAGCCGCGCAGGGGGCCAGGCGCATCTCCGGCAGACCCTCAATGCGCAGCTCTTGTGTTAGGGCGACGAAGAGCGCATTGCTGCTTCCCTCTGTGAGGGCTGGTAGGTCAGTTTCATTCCTGCCAAAGGTCGGCAGTACGACATCGGAGAGTTGATAGCGGGAAGCCTCTGCGTTGGTGGCAATACAGTGATAGGCATGTGCCGTTTGCACAGATGTGCTTTTTTCTGCCGAGAAGGCAGACCAGTCTTGGTGGGCGGAGGAGAGCATCTCACCATTGATGTGATCTGCTGCACCGACAAAGACATCTCGCGCATCATGGGGGTCATTAGGGTGCGAAGGTGCGAAGCTTTGAACGCGAACAATGTCGCCAACAGCAACCGCGTCACCGCCGCGTTGCCATCGCAAGGAAGCCAGTGCATTGAAGTGCACATCTGTGATGGCGTGCAGTGCTTCCTGCAGAACGAGCGGCCGCACGGCTTCGCGAATAACCTGTGCTGAATCATGGTGACGCGGCGCGATATCTGCTGCCCGCCGCACAAGGTCCAGGAGCAGGCCGTGATGCGGTGGGTACACACCGGTCTGACGCGTCTGGGAGTAGACCTGACGATCGCTTTTTATGGCCGCCTCAATACCTTCGACCACTCCACGCCAGTCGCGCCGCGAGCTCCGTGGCGAGGCGAGGACTTCCTCCAGAATGGGCATTTCACGCTGCACGTAGGTAGTTCCTTCGCTGAGCCGTCTGATGTAATTTCTGAGGAATGCGCCGTACTCACGACGCAGCAGCAGCTTGGTGTCCGCGTAGAGGCGGGAAAGTCCCACACCGTGTCGAGCCACATGCGAGTAGTTCAGAAATCCGTTGTGCGCAACACTTCGAAGCTGCGGCAGGACATCGCCCAAGCTGCCTTCAATATTGCGTAGGGTAACTGTGTACCGGGTTCTGGGAAGCAAGTGAAGGGGGAAGCAGTCAGCTTTGGAGTCGACCAGCACTTCCTGCAGAGGACTGACATACACGTCCCCTGTGCCAGTGTGCCAAATCTGATCTTTGTGCATGAAGTCGCTCAGCAGCTGGGTAGCCTGTGCTCGATCACAGCGTAACCAAACATAGCGCGACGCGCAGCTGACGAAGTCAACAGGGGAAAGGAAATGAAACGACAAATGCCGCGGCAGTCGCTCCCGTAGTTGCCGTTCCAGGACAGGGTCTGGCACTCCTTCACTGAGCAAACGGAGGACAAAGCTGGTGCGCGCTGTGCCATCCGTTGTTGAAGTTGACGCAAGTGCGGCGCTAGGGAGGTCTTCTTCTACTATGTAGTCGTCAAAAGCCCACTTGATCAACGCCACAGGTCGGCGTCCATTTGCTGTCGCTATTGCCGGCGTACAGCGCGAGCAGGTGATGCCGATAGATCGTTCCACATCTTCGGCGCCGTGGGCGTGCTTTCTCGACAGCCGGTAGTGGAGACGATCTTTTGTCATGCAAGAAGGGAGAAGAAGAAGCAGAAAGGAGAGGGGAGGGGGTGACGCTGGCGAAGGTTTGTATCACTACAAAATTTCGAGGAGGAGCTACGAGTCGAGATGCGCACTGCTGTGAATGCGAGGGTGGCGTTTCCCAAGCGAGAACAGACGTGATGAGCGGCTTAACAACCAGCCAAGGGGTTGGATGTATGCAAGGAAAAAGGATAAAAGACAACCTATGAGGTGAAAGTGAAGCCGCAGAGAGAGAGAGAGAGAAATTGATGCACTCACTTGCACGACATAGCCACTTATTGGCGCAGATCAGCTGCACAGGGTGTGCGCGTAATCACTGATGAGGGGAAAGGGAAGGAGAGAGTATCAGCAGAAAACAAAAAGCGACTGCGCTGGTAGAAGACCACGATGACCACCCGTGGCAATAGACACTTCACCAGATCTATTTTTTTTTTTGGGGGGGGGGGATCTTGCTCTTGTTGTCTCTTTTTTTTCTTTTTCCTTCGAGTAGAGTTGTGAAAAAAAGGCAGGACAAGCCACATCGCAGAAGACTTTCACAGGCACGCACAAACATTGGTCACATTGCCCGAGAAAACCCGCGCGCATCACACTACCGAATGTACGCACGGCGACCCATTTTGACACAAAACACAAAGGTGCTGCTGAGCGTGTGCCAGTTCATCTCCAGGGGAAGAACATTAAAAAAAAATGAACGATATCATGTGGTGAATAGCAGCACAGGTTTTCACCCCTGCGGCAATGGCGATCCTGTCGACGGATCCGTTGGTGTACTCCCGAGAGCCATTGAGTGGAGCTGATGTCGACGCCAGGGGGGCATACACCGGTTGGCGTACCCGCCATGAGGGGCCATCATGAAGTAGGGGCGGTCGGCTGCCACGCAAAATGAAACACACGTCACAAAACCCAGATGACCGCTAGCCACCCCGCTTAACCAGTAAGTGGTACCCATTCCACTGAAAAAGTCACGACTAGAACGCAGCAGTCGCGTCTCCAGCGGCTCGGAGGGAATAGGGTAGCGGTGGTAGACACGTCGACCCGCTGCAGTGAGTGTCAGCCCCTTTCGCCACCCGACAGTGCCGAGACCGATTCCAGCGGTCCAAAGCCCCGCATTTGCAATCATCGCCTTTGTCCAGGCTTGACCCCATGAGTTTTTTTTGCCGCTCCACATGGCCTCCGCTAGGAAGTAGTGTAGAGTGCCACCAGCAAGAACACCAGGAAACGCGATCCAAGCAATTTGCCGCATCGCACCATTTATAGTGTAGTTGATACGTGACTCGGCAAAGATCGACACCGCTGTGGCGGAGGCAGTGATGCAAAAAACGGCCGCGGTAGAAACAATAGTACCATACGCCACACAGCACAGAGCGCAGCACCTCTCCTCCTTCAGTTGCTGACGACGGCTAGAAGGAATTAAGGACTCTCTCGTATCCCCTACGCTACTCAGCTTTTCACCATCTACTTTTGTAGAGCTGAGAATCGAAATGCGGCTCGTGTCCAAGGCCATAACAATCGGTTTAATGGACAAAAAGGGACCTCTTTTTTTTTGTTTGTTTGTTTGTTTCTTATGCCTTGAAGCCGCGGCACACGCCACTTTGCGTGCTGATCGATCTAAAATCAATGAGGGATCGATATGAGTATAAGGATGCAGAAAGAGGCGATCTTTACATCCTCGCCCCCCCCCCCACCCAGTCACCCATCTCCCAGGGAAAAAAAAAGGAAAAGGACGCAGGCGCGATGGTGAGAAACAAATAGAGAAAAAACGCATTGTACGTGCCCAGGCGTGATGTGTAGCCTTCCTCGAGCAACGGCATACAATAGCCGTTTTATTGGACCCTGCGGCACAGGCAGCAAAACATAGTAGTTTCCTTTTTCTCTGCATGGCAATAAGCGGCATCCTCTGCCTGTAAAGTACAACACATACCTCACCATGTGGGTAAGGCGACAAGCAAATAGAATGTCTGAGTACCGATTTGTTCTTGTCGACGTAATCATAAGGCACGACAGAGGGACACACTGAATAGGAGAAGGGGGTTCTTACTTTCCAACCTCTTCAGAGTTTTCCCCTAGCCCATAACGGCAACAGTGTGGGGACAAACATTCAGAAAGAGAGAGGTGCAGAAAGGCAATGAGTGCAATTAAATTTCACGCAGTCGAGGACATCTCAGAGGTAAGTGCAGTTCATAAAAAAAAAAAAACACCACTACCAAGGTGCAAGAAGATATTACAGAGACGCTAAACGACAAAAGGGGAAGGGAACGCCGCGTAATACAGAATTATCGAGGTGGAGAAAAAATCAAAGGAAACGCACAAAATACATTCAAAAGGGGTTGAAGTTGCTGAATTCCAGCGCGCGCGTTCAAAGCGGCTGATCACAGCTTCCCAGTGACGGAGATACGCTCACGACTGCTCCCTTCCTTTAGAGTTTCGGGGTTGCACCTTTCTGTTTTGACGTAGCCGTGTCGAAGACGACCACGCGCTGGGCAGAGGTGTTCTCGAAACTGTTAATGCGGCGAATCATGGAAATATCATCTCGAGAGAGCTTGCTGGACACAATAGAGCTCACAGTTGTCGTGGGGTTCTTGCCCCCACCGTGAATTTGACGGTGGTAGTCCTGGGCGGTAGTCTGGGACGCGTGGAGGACGTCTGAGACGGTCGCCGCGGTTTCATCGCGAAATCCTTTCCCTGTGGTCGCTGGAAACGATTCCCCATTTCCACGGGCCACGTGGCTGCTCACGGAAAACGGAGAAGACGAAGGAAGACTGGCGACCGGCTTCGACAGCTTTGATTGCTGCATCGCCTTGGCGCGCACGTCCAACTCGACCTGCTCCTGAGCCCGGAGGTGTCTCTGTCTCAGCTTCCATATTTCGTGTTTTCTGGCGAGTGACCTTACTACTTTCTCTTCATGCTGTGACGCTTCCTCCTCCTCTGCTTTTTGAGTCTCGCCAAATGTGATGGGGAAGGACGCGAGTCGTCCCTCCTGGCTTGCGCTATCCCCGAGTAGCCCCATCTCGGAGGATACTCCTGATTCGACTTGAGGAGCGCGCCTTGAGTTCTGTGAGGCTGGCGAGAAGGGTCCACGAGGCATCCAGTTGGCCGCTTCGTTGTCCTCTTCTGCAATAACAAGTTCGTCAACAGGCGTTGTGAAGGCGTTTGTCACTCCCTTTTCCGTGCGCCCAAGTGGAGAGTGGTTGCTATCTCTGTCGCCTTGGCCGTATTCTACAGTGCTTTGCGTGTGTTCATCCTGTGAAGCATACCGAGTTTGTGTTTGGGTGAGTTCCCGTGATATTATCTGCTCGAACTTTTTCCGTCTTTGCTGTTGTAAATTCGTGAGAAATTGGGTCGTCAACTCGCCTGCGACGCCAGGGGACCATCCGCTGCTGTTTGATGGCGAAGACGGCGACACAAGCGAGCTGTGCGAGAAGACGGAGGAGCCCAATCGAGTGGACGGCGGCGAGAGCACACTCATCGCCGTACATGTAGGCGTCGACACGCCCGCAACTTTTTTATTGGCGCTGGTGTCACGAAGCAACGTGTGGGGCGGAAATGAGCCGGGACTACCGGGGGTATCAGTAGAGATTTGCAAAGATGTGGGAAGGGAAAATGTGCGAGCAAAAACCTCCCTCATATTGACCGACTTCGCCTGTTTTCGTAAAACTCGGTGAGAGTGCTTGAAGGCCGCTTGAAGCTCCGCCGCCTCGGCCTTCTCCTGCGTGCGCCGCTTGCGTTCACCTTCGCTGCCGTTGTCACGTCCTTCTCTTACTGTACTCTCTTTTCGTCTACGTTTTTTGTCCTTTCCAGCTTCCTCCAAGGGCGTTGTCTCTGAACCAGCTGTATAAACAGGTTCGCTGGTGATCACAACCGACCCAGCTCTCGGAAGACTTTTTACCCACTGTGAGGTGAGGCTGTACTTGTCCTGTATTGCTTTGCCGCGAGTTGTATCACTGCTGATGTCGACCTCGGCGCCATTGTTTTCAGTTTCCTTGCCCACATTGGATGTGTTGCCCTCATGATCGACAGTTTGGTGTGAGTCTAGGGCAACCCCCATCCTCTTTGAGCGCAAGGGCTGGAATTCCGATGAAGGATCCCCGAGAATGGCCTCCATGCTCCCTGCGTCCGTCGAAAGCAACGTTTTTTTTGTTTTTCCTGACTGCACCCAGTCGTCTCCTGCTAGCGACGTGTTTACCTCCCCGCAGACCCCGAGTATCGCGTCAGCGGGGTGCATAATGGGCTTGACTTCTTTGGGCTCCGCAAGGCAGGAGGCCTCGGTCGAAGCTACAGCAGGTGAAGCACTACAGAGAAAGACGACATCATCGCTGCACGGGTAAACTTCCGGCGCTGGGGAAGGCGTGGCGGGTCTCTCCTGCAGCACCACAGTGGCTGCGGCTGTGTCAACTACACCCAACAGCGACATCTGCTGCGTGTAGACGATTTGGTGTGAAGGAAAAAGTTTCAATGAGTGCGAACCAGCGAGCGCCTACTTCGCGACGGTCGTCGCTATGTGGAGACGCGGAGTGGATAAAAATCGGCTTCGAAATCCCCGTTGCGTCCTTCCAGAGCTGAAAGGTATCTATGAAGAAAAAAGCGGTTGATCTATGTATGGTGGTGTGCCTCTAGGTGTTATTTTTTCGGGTTACCCTTATCTGTGCTGAGTGGTTTACAGCGACAAGCTGTAAAAAAACGAAAACGATTCCTTTGCCCCAGAGTCATCCACAACCACCGAGACACAAACAGGCGCGTTCCGCCCAACAGGACAACCACACCACATTCAGGGAAAGAAGCAAATGGAAAAGAAAGAGAATTTGGTAGAGCCGACTACGCTATGACAAAAAAAAAAAACCTCACAGAGGAACAAACACAGAAGCCGAAGATCTCTTCGGTAGTGTTGCCATCAGCACATCGCCGGTGTCATACATCAGACATCTTTCCATTTATCTCGCTTGCAACGTGACAGGTGTCTTTGCACGAGAGGTGTGCTGTGAAACGATTCAAAAAAGAGCATGTGCGATGTGTTTGGCTGAGAAGTTTTCCCTGCGCGCATCTTACCTTTAGTAACCAATCTGTGAAAACTAACGTACAGTAGAGCAAACCTAAGGAAGAAGATGCACACATCACACATCTCATCAGGGAAATGGAAGAGAAACATCTTGACTACCACTGACATCGTTGGGGAAATAACTATGTCGACTCTCACCAGAAAGCGTGCCTTTTGATGCACCGCGACCTACAGTCTGCACGCGTTTATTAATCCAGAGCGGCTAGCACAGCTTCTTGGCCCGCCGCCTTTGCACAATCGGCGGGGGTCATGCCCGCCACATTTTTTGCCATCTTTGAGGCACCATGGCGAAGCAGCTCCCTCACCACATCTACTCTGCCGGAAAGAGCTGCGAGGTGCATGGGTGTACGCTTTGAGGTATCGCGTGCGTTCACGTTGCTACCTTCGTCAAGGAGAGCCTTGACTATGTGTGTGTGTCCGCGATCTGCAGCGTAGTGCAGCGGTGTCCAGCCTTCACTGTCTGCACAGTCAATGTTGAGTGACTGCGCGCCGCTGTGTTCAAGAATCACTTTGACAAAATGACCGTTGCCCGAAAAGGCCGCATGATGTAGCAGCGTGAGCTTCTGATTATCACACTCGCTGAGACACCCACCCTTCTCTACGTACTCCATAAAGCGCTCGGAATTACCATGACGACAAGCATCATAGATACTCTCAGCGGGAGTCCCTCGCCGTTTCGTGGCGTTATGGGGTCCAGAAGTGCTCGACATTTTTGTTTCTGGGGGAGGGGGGGGGGAAGAAGGTAAATAGAAAGAGCACTCCCCAAAAAAATGTATGTATCTCTTAGTTGTTGGTCCCTCACGGAGGGGTATCGTGCATCGGGTGATGGTGTGAATTGAGTGGTAACGAAAGTTTGATGTTGGCCTCAGTTCTTCGGATAAAAGGGTAACATGTGTGCTCCGGAGAGGAGGGGAGACCGTCCGCTGCTCTAAGAGGTGCCAGGCAAGAACGAGGTGCAACTTGCAAAGGTAAAAAAAAATTCTGGGGACATAACAGCCAAAAAGGATCACACTGTGCTGACCCGACTAGTGATCTCCAGTATTGACGTAGGTGTCAAGAAGGGAAAAATCCTTGCAGGAAGACCGTTTTGGGGGTGCTACGGGGTCTCAAACGCCGCGAAACGAACCAATATAAAGGTGATGATATATGGCTTCTTTCCTGCGATGTGGAGACAATGAGCTATATCTAAAACGTGCGGCGCCACAAAAAGAAAAAAAAAGGCAAGCGTGCAAATTTACACAGACCCACACACACGACTACATACACACGCACACTTACACGTTTTTTTCCCAAATGTGAAACACACCCCTAATCGCACATCTTCGAAAACTTGGGAGGACAGGAGAGGTACACTTATACCCACTAAAGTGCAACAAAAACAAACAAAACAACAACAAAAAAAAAGACGAGGTAACCGGAATAAGCTGAAAGCAATCTACCTTTACACACATCAAATTCAGTTAATAACAAACCCAGAAAAACTATCAAGGACAATATCTACCAAAACTCGAGCACGTGAAGGCGATTCAGTTGCCTTCCAAAAGATCCCCCGCTGCTTCCTGAGCGGGAGGGAGGAAGAGAGAGGGCCACAGAACAAGCCGGGGCGACTTCGTTAACGATTTCTGAATGATCAAACACCTTGGCAGGGGAGGCAGACGTCAAGCCTTATACTACACACGATACATGAGAAAAAAACAGAGACGAGGAACAAGACGTATTACCCCCCCCCCAGTATCGACAGCAATGAATTTTCACTTCTAGCACGCGCGATCACCAACGCATCGACTTCAGAAAATGACGAGATGAGGAAGGTCACTGGAGTTTGTAGGTTCTTTCAATCCAACGGTCATGCAGGAAGAGCAAAAAAAAAGACAAAATGTGGCCCTTCGCCCTTCGCTCGTGCTGCATTTACTTTCCGGATACCGAATCGTTAGTTTCCTCTGTACCACATTGCTGCATCAGTGTATCAATTGAACCCTCAAGCTCATCGATGCGAGCAGTGACCTCATCAATGCGTGAAACAATGGACGTCGACATCTCCTCAAAGCGACTCTGCATCTGCTGCAGCAGCCCTTGTACATAGGACGTTAGTTCCTCTGTGCCGCCCTGGGGCACAGCTCCGGCTGCTGCTGCCCCTGCCGCTGAATTTTGATGCGGGTGACTTGACAGTGGACCAGCAGCCTTGGATCGCTGCGGAGATGGAGAGGCTTTAGTTGGCATTGTCGAGATTACACGCGAATCCAAAGATAAAGCGAACAATAAAATATACAGCGCGTTGACAAAAGAGAGCAGAATTAAGGGGGGGAGCGGTGGTCGAACCAGCGACTTTCTCTGCTGTTTGTCTTTAATTTCCTCTCCTCCTTTGGGGTTGCGTGGCGCACAATTTTGATAAGAAAATGGGGACCAGGAAAAGAAGGAAGCACTAAGAAGAACACCGGCAAATATGAATATATATATATATATATATATATATATGTTTATGTATGCAGAAAAGGGGAGAGAAAGGGGGCTTTGTGTCCAATGTATCTTCAAGTGCTCGGCGCTTCTGTTTCTTATTGATCCGGTAGGGCGTAGATCGATCTAGTACAAACCGAGATTTGAGCGGCAGGCGTGCGTAACGTTGTCTTTCTGTGACTGTGTCTGCTATGGAATTCTCTTGTATTCACTAAGGGAGAGAAAATGAAGAGTCTGATATTTTATTTTTTTTCCTCAACAGGCGTCCGGTATTCCTGAGGGGGAGGTAGCTAGAGGAAGAAAGGAAAATTGTGCAATTTTGTGTGCAAGTATGGTGCGTGCTGCAAATCTCTAATTAGTCCGAAATGGGAAAATAGGATGAAGTGATGCGACATGATAACATTGGAGCCATTCCAGACGTGGGTATAAGTAGAAATACTCGTGAAATGCTTTGCTCAGTAGTACTCTTGGCAATACTGCAGCTCCCTCTCTTTTTCTTTCGCCCACGATCCCCGCCTTTTCTGTAGACATCCTCCACCCTAATGGTGGTGAATCGCAACACTTACCTCAAGTACAGAGGGGGGAGGGGAGGCATAAAGACTCATTATCAAATTGAGTAACACACACACAGAGAACGAGATATGGGTATGTGAGTATCCATGTCTTTACCCTCCTCTTTTTTTGGCATCATTCATGTTCCTTGACTTCTCACCTTCCGGAAAAACAATCAAATAGCGGAGGAGTTACATCTCTCCGTACATCTTTCAGGTGCGTGTTCGGCGCCACGACACGCGCATCTGCGCAGCACGTCTCTATTCACGAGACGACTTTATATAGTATGCAACACACACACACACACACACAAAAGTGTACACCGACGCCCTGAAGGGATCATTCAGGAATACACGCATACACGCACAGCAAACCAACAGACACCACTGAGAAGGGAACGGCTCGTGGCGACGCAGAGAGAAAGGGGTGGGTGTATGTTTGTGTGGACACCCCCTCCAAATAAAAAAAAACATATAGGTGTGTATACGGACGGGGGTGAGCAACACAGACACATACACACACACACACAAAAAAGAAAACGACCACTCAGAGATCAGGTGAAAAGAACAAGCAGGAAGCACGCTCAGCATTAGAAAAAAAAAGGGGGGGTTGATGTATTAACATATACATGTAAGTACCTCCAGACATATATGTGTATACCTCTCGCCTTCATTACTTTCTTCCTCCCCTCTCCCCTCATCCGACAGGGAGAGAAAAGCCTATTAAACAACATGCACAAAAATAGCTACACAAAACCAAATTCTTTTTTTTTGTAGCAAACGTTCATTTCCATAGGATTTGGACGCACTCAAGGAAGGAGAGAAAAAAAAAAAAGTGAACGATGGTGGGGCAAAAGCGTGGCGGAAAATTCTGCGGCACGATGAAACGACTTGGCGCCTTCACGTCACTCTGAAAAAAAACTTGTCTGTGTATCTGTGCGTGATAATGGGGGGGGGGGAGGGAGAGCGAAGCACGGCTAAGACACCTGGAAAATCCAACAGCGATTTCTCCAACAGGAAACACGTCTGAAGAAGCAACAGCTGGATGCAGCAAATGGGGGGAGGGGGGGGAGGTGAGTGAGGAGAACGTGTCGAGCTAATGTGTCAGGCCGGTGGAAAAAGTCTGCTTTGAAGAAAATGGGAAAACAGATCTCTTTTCAGGAGCCCAAGAGGGCTGGTGTACAGCAATCAGAGTGGCCCAGGTGCAGTAGGGGATGGAAGGGCCAAAACTATTAACCCTGGTAATGATTGCGAGCTAGGCAGCATAGGTACATGTTGCACCTAAAAGGGGAAAGGGCACAAGAGGGGCACACTCAAGTACGTAGAAGTACCCGGGAACAACGCGAGATCGTGTTGACTATGCTCACACCGCCTCTTCCGCAATGTCATCTGTTACAGCAGGATACACATCTCTGGGTAAGCAGGGCTATTTTCGCCTCGAGACCGAGATTTGACCCATGTCAAGTGGCACCGACACACTCTTCCCCCCCCTTCAGTCACCAACAAATTTTGCTTACTCATCAAAAGTGTAATGGACGGGTGGGAGGCGACGTCGGACCTCGTCTGGCGGAACAATGCGCACACGCGACGCCAGTTTTAGCGTGGTAGCGAAGCGCAGTCGACGGGCACGGCCAAGGGAAACCATCTTGCGCGAGTTCTTCAGCACATACTCAACATAGCCCTTTTCCAGGTCGACCTTCACTGTAACAAAGTACCCGTTCTCGATACGCTCTAAGTTTTCCTCCTTGCGGTGGTACGGGTAATTAGTGTAGAAGACACCAGACATATAGTAGACACAGCAGTCCGGTATCTTGTGGAACTCCTGATCAGTGTTGACGCACGACTCGGAGATGAGACCAAAACCTACGTAGTCAGCTACCTTTACCTCATACGTGATCGTGTGCCGCCCTGTGACGAGCGACACGTCACCAACGACAGCAACACCGTACACCACCCGTAATCGGTTCCTCTCGGGGCTCACACCGGGTCCGGGATTAAATTGCAGCTCGGAATCGCTGTCCACATCCCCAAGCATCGTCTGGAGACCTGGAAGTTGATAGTAGGCCGCATCCACCTTGAGTCGCTTGAGCGAGTCTTCTTTGAGCAAATTGAAGTAGTGATAGCCCCGGAGATAATCGACGATATACTTGAAGCAGGAAGGGTCGCGGTCGATGAAGATGGTGTCGTGCTCATCCTTGAACACGGGTGCGACCCACTCTGTCTTGGCGACACCGAGGAGAATGTGAAAGTAATTTGGCGCGTCTTTGCTCAAGAGAGTCGACAGTGGCACTGTGAACCGCTCACCACCAACGTTGAGTGAGACGACCTCCATGTAGCGATCCGGAAGCCGTGATTGGACGACCTCCTCCAGCTTTGGTTTTGTTTCCTGCCTCTCTCTCAAGAGCGTATCGAGGGAGGTCTCCATCATCTTGAAGCGTGCCACACAACTCTCCACACGGGCCTGAATTGCCTCCGCAGCACCGCGCGACTGCTGCAGCAGTCGAGCAGCCCTTTCTTCATCGACCTTTTGATCAGCGGCATCTCTAGGGGAAAACGTCTGCGACGCGATGGTGTGCGTCAGTCCAGTCGATTCAACGTCATTGTCTAGATTTTCGTCTTCACCAGCGAAAGAGGATGTTACCGACTGTTGATCACGTACGGAGTCTCGCCCTGCAGGAGTGACGGACGTGGAGGAGTGTTCTGGAGCCACATCTACATTGCCATTTCCTGGAGCCGCAACCGAGGCCGCCGTTGACAGCGTCCTATCAGCCGGTGTATCGCTATCCTCGGCAGCGAGTAGCCTGGGGGTTATGGAGGGTGTGTCGCGGGTGCGCTTTCGTCCCCCACGCGACAAGCGACGGTCTCTTGAATTTTGTTGACTACCGCATTCGGTGTTCCCCTTTCTAATGCCAGTCCGCGGCATCGCGTGGGGGGTGGTCTGGCAGCCGACACGTAAATGCGAAAGTATTCTTCAGCCGACAAGCAGCGGGAGCGTTGCGGGTGCTAATACACGCGCCAGCACACGCATAAAAAATGGCGTGCGCGCGCGACAAAAATGAAGTGGTCAATGGTCGATTCTGTTGCTCAGTCTATAAGAGGCGCTGTATAATGAGGTGTGTTGGAGAGGCGAAGGGATAGAGGGGAGCAAAAAGAGATCGGAGCCCCGACCCAACAACAAAAACAGATACCCGCCCTCTTTCGAGTGCTCTGTCAGAGATGGATTACTTGGGAGTCGTGAAATCGTGTGTGTGTGTGTGTGTGTGTGTGTGTGTGTCGTCGACGTGAAAAATTACAGCCAGGAGTTTATAAAAAAAAAGAATGTACCTACATACTCGTGAAAAGTCTGTTCGTGTTGCACGGCAAACCGAAAGAAGTAAAAAAAAAAAAAATGAGGTGTGGCGTGCAATTAACTAAGCATCCATTTGGTGTGTATCGATCGTTGTTTTCCACGTGTTTGTGCGTGTGTGGGTGGGTGACGGGAGAAGAAAGGGTAAGCCCGCTCAAATAGGGTAACACGTAAACAGAACCCAAGGTCAAAATGAATACGGAAAAAAAAAATATGATTACAGACGACAAGTAAGAAGATATTCTGCAGACAAAAAAATTCGTCATTTCCCACAAGTGGACTCAGCTCAGACGTTTTGAGTCCCTCGGGTCAAGGTGCGCTCACAGCCGCATTCTCGACAACGAAGAACGAGAAGAAAACAAGATGAAGCGAATCCCGACTGCGTAGTGTTCGAGAAGAAAAATCTCATCAGCAAACCGTTGCACAGCCTCCGTCCCTTTCCTGTCCGCTCGTGATACTCCGGGATTTTATTTTTAAAAAATTACAAGTCTCTGTGTGCATACTGTTCTGGCGATATATATGTATGTTTAAAGCTCACATATGACAGAGGCATCAAGAAAAAAGGCTTATCATGTATTGATACAAACCCAGAAGAAAAATATATGATGCATACACCAAGAAGCGGATCTTCCTAAATGGTGACCCTATCCCCTCTCTGTAGATGTGGAATCAGTGCACTAACATGCATGCAGTGCAGCTATTTCGTGTTCTTTTTTCTTTGCGACTCAGCATGATTTCTTCGTTTCCGCTGTGTCAGAAAAAAAAAAATCAGAGGGTCCAGCTCTGGTCAACATCCTCCAGACTTTCTTTCCCGCAGAAAAAAAAAATTCACACCTCCACCCAACTTTCGATAGCGGGCACTGTAGGAGTTAAAAGTGGGCGGATTGCTAACACATTTGTTTGCATGTCTGCCCACGTTGCCTTGTCATGATACGCGTGAGTGTTCAACTATCAAATGAATAGTGTGGGTCAGTTCCCGCCCAGCATCATCTCTGATGGTAACGCGCAGGAGGTGCTCGCCGGTCTTGAATGCGAAAAGCTCAAAATCACCTCTGTACACTGCGCGGCCCTCATCGCCAACCATCGTATCGGCTTTCACTGCACCTGTGAGAACTGCCACATCGAAGCGCGCATCCACTGAGACGTGTATGCGAAGGGAGATCGCGCGGCGCCAGCGCGGTGCTGCCACGGAGAGGCGGAGGCGAATTGGCGTCACAGCGGGAATGACAATGGGCACTCTAGTGGCATCGACAAGAGCGTTTCGCGTACCACTTTCAGAGCCGCCCTTCACAGGTGGTGTGCACCTACCTCGATGCAAACTCTGCGGCACATATTCCATAGATTCAGTGAGCCGACACGAGAAAGAGGAGCTGGAGGCTGATCCCTCAGGTAGTCGCTCTGATTCTCGCAAAGTCCGAGGATACGCAATAGGTCGGTCGGTCATTGGCTTCGATTGCACATTGCCATCGCGCGCGGTTGACACCGTAAGGATGCTAGTAGCACCGGGGACACCGGTGGTGCAGCGGTCACCTGACGCACGCGAGACTAAAGGGTATCTCTCCGTACTTCCGTAGAGAGAGTTCCCGTCAGACTCCCAGCGATATAGAGGCACAACCCCTTCCCCGGGCGCCTCTGTGTGTGAGGCTATTGGGACAAGAACGCCTTTGCTTTCACCAGGCACCGGCAGTACAACCTCGTCGTTGGCCTGTTGTCGTAGCGTAGTCTGTGGCACGCTAACCTCGAGGGACACTGCACACTCATCCAACGGTTCCGCACTGACCAACTCGCTGCTAATGAGGGAGAGGTTCAATTCCAGTGTCCCGGTACACTGAGGCAACTCGCGCACCACCCACGGTACCAAGAACCGCAGGTCATCCTTGCCACTCGCTGGCGGAATTCGTGTCAGTTTGATTGGGGGAACCACGTACTCGGCACCAGCAACGATGAAGGCTGCCGGCAACTCTGCAAACGCGAGGGCGCTCAGCTGCAGTTCTATGCTGTAGAGCCGACTACGGTTCGCTACGCGCACCTCCACCGCCCGGCGATCCTTCGTGAGTGCAACAGACGTGACAATAAGACCGGGCGAATGAAAGAGGCGCAGTCGCGTTTCTGTCACTCGACGCGGAATGACCGCGTACACAGGAACTGCATCCGGCACGTTGTAGGGTTTCTCAGGAGTAGGATGGGGCAGGGAAAGGTCTGTGCGGAAAACAACGTAGTGCGCACCAAATTTGCCTATCGTCGGGGGTGCCTCCAGAGTTCCTGGAATAATGACAACATCACCAGGCTGTAGTGGGGCGCGACCCGCGGCAGTTAGGGCCCGTTTGTTGAGCGTCACCGTTGTGTCCGTCTCATTACGGCGCTCCTTGCATCCTTCGCACCCTTCCAGCTGACATTGTTCACTGTGTACTGTGAGAGAGATACAAGTGATAGGCACAGAGCCACAGTTGACCACCCTCACCGTGAAGTCGATGCGCTGGCTCCCGAAAACCTCCAGCTCGCTCGTACTCAACGTACACGACACCTGTGGCAGTCGCTGCAACACTGGAATGTTCATCGGAGCAGGTAGTTTTCCAGTAATCGACTGTGACGAATACATGTCTGCCAGCCGAAGAATTACACCGTCAATGAGAAGCGAACCTTCCTCCGTAGGCTGTACCTGCAAAAGTACTTTGCGCTTTGAAAGCGGAGACACTTCCACGTTAGACAAAACGTATGAGATGGGTGAGCGCAACGGGCGCCTGACCAACTTGGGCACTGCGGAGGCCTCCGGGGTGGTTTCCTTGTTCGTCGAGCTGGGAGACGCGCATGACTGGCACCGCAAGGCCAATGCGTCGAAAATCAGCGAAACATGAAAGGGGTTGTAGAGCGTCACCAGGACTGATCCAACGTCGCCAACAGTCCATACCGTTCGACTTCCCAACTTTCTGCCGTTTAGGCAGAGGATGGTGAGTTTCAATCGCTGTGTGTCAATAAAAGTAAAAAGTGCTCCGCCGACGGGCACGGTCTTGGGGGCGAGATGCGGCGGGAGTGGGAATGCCTCCCACGCCAGAAAAAAAGGGGATGACACAATACTCGTGTTTCCCTGCGGTTCCAGGAGCGCTGAGGTTTCACACACGAGCGACATGAGGGTTCGCTGTGTATCCTTGTCGAGAAGGTGGGGAAAATTGAAGAGGAGCAGCGTTGCGAGCTGACAGCGCAGAGTTGCTGACGCCGTGGCCGCAGTCACGCAAGCGAAGACGTCCATAAGCTCCAGTAGTAGTGGCACCTTCAGTAGTGCGGCGTTGGTGATTGACTGATTTAGCCGAGCCACACCGCGATCCGGTGCGTGCTCGTCCAGACCGCTAAATAGGCCCAACCCTAGAGATGCCGAGGCGCTCAGGTTCGCTGATGCCTCAAGGGCAGTGCTGCTTTCCATCTGGTGTACGGTTTGCGTGGCAGTCGCGTTGCGACTGAGCTGATAGAGTGGGTCTGCTGATAGAACGGTATCTGCGGTATTCCCTCCGGCACTTGCATTGCTGCCTGCGGCATAGAGGCCGTCAAGTGGCAGTCCAATACCAGCAAGTGTGCAGACGCGCAGAAGTACCTCAGCTGCCTCTTCTGTCTGGTGCATCCGTCTCTTTATGGTGGCATACTCTACCAACAAGGCCCGTGCACGACGTTCAGCGCCGTTGATCATGGACAAATATGCGAAAAAGAGAAGACTGCGCACCGTCCAATCTGCTCCATAGTCGCCAGGGAACAAACCCCGCAGCAAGTTCAGCTCCGCGAGAAAAGACTGCCGTGCCTCCCGCGCTGCCAGTAACTCGAGTCGCTTAAATCGAATCTCTAGCTCCCGCCAACGAAGCATTGAGTACGAGGCGCTCCCAACCGCTGTGCTTATTGCACCTCCACTGCCGAGCCCCGATGCCGCGGCCACCACAGCCGCAGAATTAGAGATGAGGGTACCCGCTGCAAAGCACTTCCTCAGCTGCCGCAGTGCCTCACTCAAGTAAACATCGATCTCGTTAAAAGCCAATCGCAGTACACTCTCCACACATTGCTTCACATCGCTACCCAGTCGGTACGAATAAGGATCAGACGACACCTCCCACGTACCAGCAGTGAGGCAGACATGCACTCGAGCTAGAAGAGTCTTCAGCTGGGTAACTTGGGCCGCGACATTTTCTTCCACGTCGCGCGATAGTTGCGCCCGCATCGAGTTGGGCACCGAGTTACTCTTGAAGCTTGCAATCGTCTGCTTCAGATTTTCCCCGTAGTCCATCACACAAGAGCCCAGATGGTTCACCGCTGCCGTGAGCTCTGGCCCCCACTCGGGATTGTCACTCTGTAGCTGGACAACTGTGTCGTCAAGAGCCTTGCGATGAAAAAGTAGCGTTTGCTGCAAATGACGATACCGCGCGGCGGCGATACTTTCTACAGTTGCCGAGCACCAGAGGCAGTCCACGTTTGAGTTGAACTGTGTTTCCCCGTAGGCCACCACCGCAGAGGCGACAGCACCCATCTGCAGGAGTATATCACCCGCTTTTTTTTTAAAGCGTGAAGCTATCATTGAACTGGCATTGCGTGCTGTCGTGAATGTGGTGAGCTTGTCCATCGGCGTCCGAACAGCGGTGTTGTCTAGCTTTTCAGGCTGACTATAAAGCCGAAGGGCACGGGCTTGAGCGTCCACCACCGCCTGTGCGAGAGCTGAAAGAAGCTTCTCGGCCGTTTGACTGGCTGGTATCGCCTGAGATACGCAAACGTAAACGGGTGATGCAGACAGCTGCTCGGCGAGAGCTTCCGGGGGATCCACCACAACGCAGCGGCACACCTTGCTTCGGAACTGGGCCGAAAATATGGTACTGACAAGTTCTACTGCGTGCTCGACAGGGACTGTGAGCACAGCGGTGTTTACAACCACCACCACTGCCACGGTGGCGCGGTGACTGTCGATGTTCTCCCACTGCGACGTACCGGGATCGCTGGACAGGAAAAAACGTAGTGACGCGGATGGATCGATAAGTGAGACATGTTTTCGGGGTCCGTTTTGCTCGCTAAGCGTGTTGGGTGCAGTGAACACAGTGGAAACTGTCGGGAAAGATCCGCACGAAAGCTCGGATACCGGAATAGGGGGGTGCAGGGCGAGACTACGGCGCAGTGCCACTTCGTAGCCACTTGTGGTTTCATCTCCCTTCATAAAAGATACCGAGTACGGATCTCGGAAAAAAGAGCTGCATCCAACGTTTGTGATCGACGGCGTAGAAGAAGATCTGACATCCTCAACCAACGGCAGCACCCTATTCGAGAATGTTGTCGAAGCATCTGCTGGAACGGCGGTAGTTGTCGTCGCCCCCGCGCCCTTGCGTGAATTGATGTTGAGCTCTTCACCACTCCACAAAAAACACACAGAAAGTGGAAGCCATAGGATGCGCAGGTATGTGTATTGTTCCAGGGAGCTACTGCTTGTTGGATAATACTCGGAAAGGAAAGATGGTGTGGTCCTGGCATGCATCATGAAAAGGTTGTCATATATACTAGAGGTCTAGATAAAAGAGGAGCGCGGAGCTGCGTAAACTTACTTTCCGAAACCTACCTTGATAGTGAAGCGCAATGGTGCGATGTACAGCTTCTCTTTCCTTCTCATAGTTTAAGTGGACGGCCGACCGTGCACAATCCATGAAGAGGCAGGTGAATTATACGTGCTATAACGCATCAAGATAGCACCTTGAGGGAGACCAGCGGGAAGAGCAGAAAAAAGGGGAGTGGAAGGGAGGGGGGGGGTGAGTGCAGCTGACTGAGAGAAAAGCAAGAGCGAAAAAAAAAAAACATGAATTAGCGTTGAGAAGATTTATACTTCCTCCCAAAACACACACAGACGCTGCCTTTGTGTCCGAACACGTATTCCTTTATTTTCTTTTGTGGGCCCCAACCTGGTCCACTTGATTTTTCCTTACATGTATGTTTTTTTTTTCCTGCTCCAATCCCCCACAAACCTAACCCAAGTGTACGCAGTCCACGCGGTCACCTCTAAGGAGCATCGAGAAAATCTTGATTCTTGGGTGTGTGCACAAATGCCAAAGTGCATCCATCGCGTAGATATATATGTACATACACGTATGTACGCATATGCATGAACAATGAGGGGGAGGGGTATGCGAAAGTGGATACGCTGACTGTCACAGCTTTATCGGTGACCGCTCTCCCCCTTCCCCCGATCTCCACCGCTGGAAGTCAAGGAGAAGCACAAGAAGCATTTTTCCACTCTCCGTCTCACATATGGGTCACCATGAGGGCGACACCGGGTGAGATCAACGGTAATGAGAGGGAGGGAGGGAGGGAGGGAGGGGGAAGGATGAGGGGGCAGCATCCTCAACAAGAATGTAAACCAACTACACCGGAGCATCCGGAAATTTGCAGACACACTGCTACCAAAGCAGACAGGCTAGCCAGCCTGACACGATAAGATGATGCTGATGCTCTGGGAAGTAGGTGTTCGTCGCACATCCCCCTTACTATCAGTCCAAGATGCTCCGAGTTGAACCGATACGCACCGCTAAGCTCAGCGCTCTTGACTCTACCGAGAAATTCACATTGATCTCTTTTTCTTTTTTTGTTGTTGTTGGCTGGAGTTTTGTTTGTTTGTTCTGCTCCACAAAGTAACACCAATACCACTCTCCTCCCAGGGTTGTCGAACACTTGTTGCCCAGGTAAAGTGTGGCGAATCAATACGCCTTGATGGAAAAGACCGACTCGATCTTTTAAAAATATATACTTTTCCCTCGCAGTGTGGACCCAGTCTCATAGTATACAAGAGAAAAAAAAAGGGCACACATAAAATTGGACCCACACACACGCTCGATGGCCGCTCAGATCTACACCGCCGCTCACATGCTGCGATACGTGGAATTTATTGCCACAGTGCACAGGGTACCTTACTACTACTATCCCCTGCTACCGCTGCTAGAGCTGGTGAGGTTGAGTGATTAAATCTCTCGAGATGGCAGGGGCGCTTGAACCTGGAATGAATAGTATGGCTGTTTGTTGAGTTTGAAGGATCGCTGCAATGCGACGCGAGCCCGGCTCCAGGCCGCTGACGTCCTGCAGGGACACCACACTTTACGTACTCCATAATATATGTTTTTTTTTCTTCCTCACAACACCCTACGTGGTTCAGCTTTTGCACGGAAAAGTATATTAAGGTTGTCCAAGTCCTTAGATCAGTTGACTTCTCCCTGGTTCGATGGGGAGGGCTCCATCTAACCTCCCTGTTTTCAGGTGATACACACCCAGTAAAAAAAAAAAAAAAGTGAAGAAAAAAAAAAGAAGACACTGATGCGGTACGGCCACTGGGCTGAAGCAGACGTTGATAGTGCGGTCTGTAATTGAAGCGCCTTCTAATGTGACGATCCGTTTTATTCAGTGCCGCTCTACACGTTGCCGTTTATTACGCTGCTGGGGTTACACCCAATAATTAGGTTCCCCTACTTGTGAGTACACCAAAACCCTCTTAATCGGAACTGCTGTCCTCGTTTTGGCCCCCCCCCCCCTGGTTCTGAGTTATGCCTCCATCAGCAAAAACCCAAACGGGATGCATTGGATCGGCGCCTGGGATAACTGGCAACGTTTACCAAGTTTGTAGTAGAGTACCCCCTTCAGCACCATTGGCGCGTCGCTATAATTTACAAAATAAAGTGTGAAAATACGAGACCCCTCCGCGACCTTCGCCGGCGCGTCGGGGGTAAAGAAAGGCGGTCTGCTTTCACGTGAGTCGGGCGAATCTTCCCCCATCGGGCCTTTTCCATCTTTGGGCGCCTCCAAAACTTCGTCACCGAGGATCTCAGCCACCCCGCTGCCGATGAATTCACTGAAATGATCGCCGTAGTCGCGTTCGCGCAGCATGCGAAGGACGTCACCGCTGTGAAGATAGCCCACCTCTTCGACCAACTGCATCAGCTCCATGTCCAAGCGCACAAAATAAGAGTTCACTACGAGCACCTCCGTCCGTTCCGCCCCTGTTCCCTCCGGCGCGTGTGGCTCCAGCGAAAACCGCACACGGAACTGACGGTGCGCTGTTCCGAAGTAACCCATACCGGCGTGCTCCTTGCTGGTATACTCCTTATCGTAGGGCTCTAAGGAGACAGAGAGAGACACCTCCTCGTTCTGACACGTCGTCGATGTCGAGAGTTTCTGCCGCACAAGTTCTGTCAGAGCTGCTCGCTGATACGCGCACGAGGCCAATTCATCAGGGGTAATCGATGGAAATCCGGCAAGAAACTGAGCTGCCATCGGAAACGCTTCGCGATGGCGCAGGACAAACACTTCTTGCTGCTGACCGATCGCGCCGGCGGAGTAGACGATATCCGGGTCGCTCTCCTCTACTGGTTCTGCCATTCCCTCATTGGGGTTTGTGGCTGCGAACGTTAACTTAGCGTCGTGTGTCACCTCCTCTGCTAATGACTGCAATGATGTTTGGGTAGTGGAAGCGGCCTTTTCAGCTTGCTCGTGTCCTAAAGGGTCCGAGGAAGTGAAGGCGCCGGGGCTGGGCAATTTCTTTTTTTTTGATCGAAAAATTCATCCGGAATGAAGTCCCTCTCCGTGGGGCCTTGGGAAATACTCAAAGATGTCACGAGCAATTGACGGGTCTTCTCGCTCAAAATCCGGGCAAGCCGCTCCTGAAGCCAAAGCAGGTTGCGGTAACGCATAATTTGTTGAGCTACTGGGTTCATACCGCTTTCCACAGGCACTGTCTCGCGCACCGCCTTGTGCAAGTCCGTATAGCACATGGAAAAGAGTGCGTTCGGGTCTAAAGGGTAGCACTCGGAGCTGGGCCGCTGGAGATGCAACTCGACGAGATCACAGGTTGCCAACTCGCACGAGGAAGACGTTGGCGATGATGACTCGTCAGTCGAGGTCGTGCGGTTCGCACCGGAAGTGTCTACTTTCCGGTATGCGGATGCCGTGTGTGGCGGCGTCTGACTCGTTTTATTGCCCGTTGTGTGAAGGGGAAAGGAAAGAAGGAATCGAATGTCCTGCACAAAATGAGGGCGTGTGTGGCACGCTGTGTGGAGTTGTTTCACCACCTTCCGGTAGAGCGGCGCCACTTTCATTTTGGCCGCCTGGAAAATAAATGGATTTTTTTTTTTCGTGGAAAGGATGGATAAGCCGTCCGTTGGTCACTTGTGTAGGTATCGATAGTTGTGCAAGGGCGTGATTGTGCCCGCACGATGCTTCAAGTCCAACAGGTCTCTTCCTGCTGCCTGTTCATCAAAGACAAATCTGTGGAAATGATGCAAGCAAAAGAAAAAACAACCACACCAGCACAGCATAGTTAGCCCCAGAGCGAGGTGGTACAGAGAAGGAGGAGGAGGAGGAGGAGGAGGTTATTCAAAAACAGATAATGTATTCACTTCTCTCTTCTTGGCGCGTATGCGATCAACGTCGACACCCATACAGACCCTCAAAAATACTGCGAGCATTTCTCTTTCAGCGGCTGCGTTGGGGATACAATCTGCTTCGACACAGGATAAGAAATATCAAAGCACCCACGCGCAGAGCAGTTCATGTCACAACGCAAATCAGTGTCGCTAATATCCACCTATATATATATATATATATATATTTATTTATTTATTTATTTGGTTTTTGTTGTTTTCTCTTCTACTGTGTCAATGCGGCGAAATCCTTAGACGGAAGTGAGAAATGATAAATAGACTGAATGAGGATCGGCGAAACGATGTGCACCATGGGTGAGGGTTGAGGAAACAAAGAAACAGGGGAAGGGGGGAAGGACACAGAGAGGCATCTGAAGTCTTGTAGGTGTGAGCACCAAAACGGGTGAGGAGTGAAATGCACTTTGCCCCGGACAAAAAACTATGCGAGCGGTTGTTGCAGATACAAGCACTTGAGAAGGGGAGAAAAAAAAAATTGGAGGTCCAGAGCAAAACGACAGCAGTGAAAAAGCATCAAAAAACGGCGTAGTGAGAAGGACGATCGCCCGATGCTGCGCGTCCTTCTTCTCCTCCACTGCTCTCGCTGTTCACAACGAGGAGTATCGCGCACGCGCGTGTGTGTGGTGGGTGGGTGGGTGGGTGGGTGGGGTGGGGGGGAAGGCGTAAGCATGGTGAATGAGATAACAAGACCATGACATCGCCTCACTGTCATATGGTGTAATGTACCTGAACACACGCCCCAGTATCCTATTCCATGATTCACCGTGTCTTGAGTTGCATTTGTCACCTTAGGTAGAAGAAAAAAACGATATATATGTTCTCGTGCTCCTCCACACTGACACTCGAGCAGGTGTCCAAGTAACGGACAATAGCGGCGAAGAGACACACATAAACAGATACATTCAATGAACTGTGGACGATAGGTAGCAAAAGGAAAAAAAAACAATAACAAAAATTCAAGAACAATAAAAGCAACAGCGAGAAAATCCACTCACAAAAACACGAAAAGCCTTTCCACGAAAAAAAAAAAATGAAGTTGAGTTCGAGCGCCACAATATGGGAACGCGCTCAGCGCTATGAATCCTGCATTCTTTTTTCCCTCCTTCCGCTGCTAGGAGAGAACGTCAACAGGCTATTGTTTTTGCCATTCGCACAAGGAAAGGCACATCCACACAACTGAACGAAGCACACACAAAAAGGTGCACAAACCAATTCCTTTTTTTTTTCGCCTGTGCTAAGACGGACACTCCGAACAGAACCTTTAAATAACCACTTTGAAGAAGAGGGTTATACTGAGTCCTATTATGAGCACTATCAAAAATAGAACACACAGCTTGAAGCCGCCGGCGGACTGGTACTCTGCGGCTTTCTGCAGCTCTACACGCGCCTTCTGCACACGTGTGTGGGTAACCGTCATGTTATAATCGATACGGTCCAGTACCGCTCCCTGTTCAATGACGAGTGTGTTCATGTCTTTGAACATCTCGTGCAGGGATTTGATAGAAGTGTAAATGCGCTCGAATTCCTTCACTCGATCATCGGCCATCTGCTGGTTCAGCATAATCGTTTCCACCTGTTCTTGCGTCATTCCTTTTTGCAAGTACTGGTCCATAAGAGCATCATTCTCCAGCTGCTGCTCCACCGCTTTATGCCGATCACCGCCAGCCCACCGCTGAGAGACTAGCTGCTGCTTCTTGACGTCCATCATATAGCGGCGTTGACTCTCCCGGTATAGTTTGCTAATATTATTAATCTCATTCACCAGGCACATCTTCACATTGCGCAGTATACTCAACTCTGCATCCGTTCCCCCATCAGGCAGATCGCGCATGTAAAAGGTGTCCAAGTCTTTCACACACACCTCGCTTTGCTTGAAAAGTCTATCAATGGTGTCTTGGGCATCCTCGATCTCGGCCTCCTCCCGTCCCTCGTCCCGCGTGGAGCTGAACTCAACCTTCAGATGATCCTTGCGCAGCTTTTCGAGCGCCGCCATTTTTGTTTTGATTTGATCCTCCATGCTACGGACATCGGCCATCTTTTTCACCCATAACGGCGTGACATAAATACGGTTTAAGTTCTCCTCTTCGGCGAGCAGCTGCTCGGTTTCAGGGCGCCGCGGACGGATGGCCCGATACTGAAGGAACTCACTCGTGCGGTCACGAGTCGCCATTTTTTTTCTCCCCAACCAGTATCTATTGAAAAAAAAAAAAATCAATATATAAATATATATGTATAAATGCTGTTTTCTCAATTTATACACGTTATCTTTGCGCTGTTGAGAGGAAAAATGAGGTTTGGGCAATGGCGCGGTAGGAGAGATTTCTTTTCACAACACATTGAGAGCGAACACGGCGCCGATAGCGACCCCCGGAAAAGGAGGTGAATTTAGTCCGAAGAGAGTACAGAAGTTATCGTCTTTTTTTTTTTTCCGGCTTCTTCCAATTGGCAACAAGCACTTATGATGCCCCGAGCAGCTTTGGGGCTCTTCCAGAGGCAGCTCACAAGAAAGTGAAGGGATATGTTCAGCAGGGGAAATAAGCGCTCTCGCCGAGAGTCACTTCAATTAGAATTCGCAGACGACCCCAATAGAATTGGAGGGGAGTGACATTGAAGAAGGGAAACTAATACCCACCACTCCCCCTACACGCACGGCGATGGAGTTGCTTTACTTCACCATCTGAAGCGCACGACAGACACTGATTTTTTTTTCGGCCTCAGCGAGAGTACTCGAATGGCATTGCGTTGGCCCGCGCGATAGGTCCTATGCAGGTTCACTGGTTGAGGTAAATTCTATTTCAGATACTGTGTTGTTGAGAAGACCGGAGCTGCCTAGTTCTCCCAATGCGTCCTGCCTTCCCTCCTCCTGCAGCACAGCTTTACAGTGCACGTTAATTTCTGTCGATAAAACGATAGCAAATGATTCAACTGACGCCATTTTTCACCCGTACCCCCGTTGCAGTTGTCGACCGTATTGTATTGTCATTCCCCCATACCACACCCACCTTTTTCCAAATCGTTTGTGTGCTGTAACCATTCAGGTGACAGGTATGGTAGCCGTAAAGGATGGTGGCATTACATCCCGTGATATTCTCGCCATGGCGAAGCCCCCCCCCTCCCTCCCCCCCCGATCGGA
>CM007319.1:996047-1070026 GCA_000333855.2 Endotrypanum monterogeii
AGGTAGTGGTAGCCGTAAAGGATGGTGGCATACACTCCCGTGATATTCTCGCCATGGCGAAGCCCCCCCCTCCCCCCTCCCCCCCCCCCCCACCACACACACCAAACGATGAGGTGTTGACCGCCTTTAAAGCCAAGTGTATTGGAGCGCGTAAACACCTTTTTTTTTTAAACGTAGCATTCTGCTAGTACAGGCAACAAAGGTTTTCGGTCGGTTGCCCAGACGGATGAGAAGGGGTGAGCGTGAATTATGTGCGCCACCGGCATCACGAGCACCGAAGACGCACAGTGAATCACTTCCGAGCGGGCACGATAGCAGCTATTCCTCATAACCTCAACAAAGGACGTTATTATTACTTTTATTTCGATGGGTAGTAAAAAATATATTTTAAAAAAAGAACTGGATAAAAAAGCAGCTGGGAGAAAGAAACACTGTCTTTTTCTTTGTATGAAGAGGCTAGCGTGTGCAGCGTTTGCAGACGCAGGGAAGGTAAGTTGTGGCAACTCGTTGGTGATGGCGTTGTCTGCAACTGTCGTGCCGACTCGCATTCTAAGCTTTTTAAAAACCACTCGGGCTGTGAGTAGAAAGAGAGACTTTACCCACCACTGCTGAAACACTTTCCGTAAACCAAGAGCGCTACTGTAGGCAGCTAACGTTCCTTTATTCATGACATGGCGTGGATATCCGCTGTTGGTCTCTGATATGCGGCGCTGTATAGCCTATTACGACAGGTATTTTTTTTTTTAGTAGGTGGAATATTTCCTTGCCGACGAAGGTGTAAAATGGTTAATCCCATGATATCCTGTTGCCAATAAGAATATTGCGGCATCTCTCTCTCTCTCTATATATATGTGTGTGTGTGTTGGGATGAGTAAGGAAGACGGCCAGAGAGGCCGAAATGCTATTTTTTTTTTTTGGGGGGGTCTACTTTCAAGAACAGAAAAAAAAGTGTGAAGAGCGGGACGGAGAGTTCAAAGAGCCTCCGTCTCCCCTGCGGATGCAAACAGATGCACCGAACATTAATACCTCTGTGAAAAATGGTGATCCTCGTGGTGTGCTAAAGGCTGACATAGTGGTTGCCAGTATGTCGCGCACTCACGGACCTCCGCCTCACAGCTCTGCAACACCGTTGCTCGTAGTCAGATGGTTATGATGTTCATAGACGAAAGTAGTGTGAAGAAGCAGAGGCGAAGAAAAAGAGGCTATATAGACGACCAACAATAAATGAAATCAAAAAGAAAATGGAAAGTGTATGGAAAAAAAAAGACTAGGCGAAGCAGCATGGTATAAAGAAGACCTCAAAATGGGAGTGAATCCGAGCATAGGTATCGGTCACCACAAGGTAAAAAAAAATACACATACATCACAGACTGCGGTGGACGGAAAAAACAGGCAAGAAAAAAAAGAGCGCATGCAAGCCTCCTTGTTGTGGGGTGCCCAGTCGTGCAGGACATTGCTGCTCGCTATGCTTAATCGTAGAAACTCTGGTATAGCTTCTCTCAATCACATTAGAAGTGATCCCTATCTTTTGCTGCACTGATACCAAGCTTCACTGTTTTTTTTTTTTTCACTCTTGTCTCGATGTATAATCGTGGTGTTGAGTGAAAAAATAATGACAGGAGAGGGGAGGGCAGATAAGGTTTGCCCTCCTTTTGTTCCTCTCGTGTGCTCAAAAAGCACCACTCTGCATATTGTAATACCACACAGAATAGGTTGGAATAGAGGGGGGGGGAAGGGTTAGCGCGCCTAGTAAGACTCACACCCATATCCCTCTTGTGAAGATGAGGGAGGGTTGAGAACCGTAGGAAAAGAAGAATACAGCAAAGATAGAAAAATACGTCGCAGTCCTGCGTTGGCGCATACAGAGACGAGAGTCGACCTAAAAGAGACGTGTGCATGTGTGCATTGTAGAAGAGGATTGGGAAAAAACAAAACGCGTTTTCATTACTCCAATATTCGAAGGGGGGGGCTACCATGGCGAAAGGTGAGCAATTTGAAGGGCACGCCACGTCAGCGATGGCTTCGGAAAAAAACAAAAAACAGCCAAAATAGCGTGCTCGTAGCCGAAATAGAAAGATGAAAAAAAAAACAGCCAAATAAAAAAAAAGGCAAAAACGATCGTTTTGAGGTTCACTTGACCAGTTTAGAAGAAACTGTGTGAAGCTGAAGAAGGGGGAAGGGGGGGGGGAATACGAGGAGAGCAAGGGGCATCAAATCGACAGCTGAAGACCAGCTTTGGGTACTACAAGCGTTCCTCGCTGCTTGCACAGGAGGGGATGACTTATCGTCAAATGTCTCATGAGAGAAAACGATTTTTTCTTTTTGCCTCTAAACTGTCGAGCCTGTCACACTTACATCATATAGACCGCCCTTTTTCCATTTTCGTCTGCGGATATCTACTTGTAGTGAACCAGTAGAACATGAGCGGATAACAAGAAAGCGGAAAAACAGAAAGAAAAGGTCAACAGTACATTCTTGGGCGTTTTTCTTTTAGAACGCGGTTGCTACTCAAAAAAAAAAACAAGGCAGTGTGACATACACAACAGAATGCTCCCTGACATTCAGGTTCGGATGAACACAAATGAAAAGAAAGAGAGCGTGATCAGGTCATGTAAAATTATTTGACAAAGAAGCTAGAATAAATTCGGAAAAAATGGTGTTGGAAAAAATCCACGGAAAAAATATAACGACGAACCTCACTTGTTTTACTTTTGGGACAGTACACACCTCGCTGCTCCAAGTTCGTCCGACATGAGACTCCGTTTGGTGCACCAGTTTCCCCGCTGTCTCATCGGCGCAGTCGTCGCCCTGCGGTGCGTCCCTCCACCTCACCTACCCACAAGCACACGTCCCAATGCGACGCGCTTCTCTACGTAGTCCAGTCCCGTTTTCCGCCCTCCGCCCCCCCCCCCCTACCACTAGGCGTGGTGAGATCGGCTCGCGCCACCTCGACGCTGTTTACCCCACATCACGGACGCAGTCGCTTATACCGGTGCCTGTCGCTGCTACAGAGGACAAACCTAAAGACACGACCGCTCACACAAGAGCAGGATTGTCGTGCGTGTTTCCCGGCTGCTTTAAACCCTGTCACCACTCCACTGATCGAAGGCGGGGGCGCAAGAGAAGAAAGGAGGGTTGCTGCACCTCGTTCACGACGTTACCAATAGGTCCTAGATAACAGACACTAGTCGACAAGCTGTGGTTGCAGCGCGTGCTTATTAAAAATAAGCAATGTATGGTGGAGGGTGTTTTTCTTTTTTTTTTTGCAGGAGTGATGAACGTAGATAGTCGCGTGCAAAATAGAGACCTCACCCGGCTGATTTGCAGACGGTGGATCCTGTGGTGGAGGGGGCCGCAGTTCCCCTAGAACCCAGAGCTGACACTGGAGATATACTATATATAGATGAGCACAGTGAATGCGAAGAATGCGACAGTGATCAAGAGTGGTCGTACTGTGTCTTGATCATCTTTGCGATTGTTTGGAGCTGAATAATAGACGTACCCTCGTAGATGGCGCCGATTTTGGCGTCCCGGTAGAACCGCTCCAGCCCGAAGTCCTTCATGAAGCCAATACCACCGGCCCACTCAACTGCACGGCTCGCAGTTTTCTCCGCCACGACAGAGGCGAAGTACTTTGCCATTGCTGCGTCTTGAATAAAAGCCTCCTTATTCTGCTTTTTGCGCCCAGCATTATAGACCATAAGCCGAGCCGCGTGCAACTCAGTTACACACTCGGCGTACTGCATCTGCATCGCCTGGAAGTCGCCGATATACTTGCCAAACTGCTTCCGCTGATAAAGGTAGGGCATCACAAGATCTAGCGATCCCTGTGCAATGCCGAGCATCTGCGCGCCAATACCGATGCGACCCTCATTAAGGCTGCTCATAGCGATTAGGTATCCCTTGCCAACTTTCCCGATGACGTTCTCCTCCGATACCTCCACGCCCTCAAACCGTAGCTCCGCAGTAGAGCTCGCACGTATTCCAAGCTTATCTTCAGTACGCACCACCGAGACTCCCGGTGTCTCAGAGGAGTCCACTACGAAGCATGTGATGCCTTTGTACCCCAAAGAGGGGTCCACCGTGGCCATAACGAGGAAAATACCCGCCGACCCACCATTTGTGATGTACAGCTTTGAGCCGTTGATAACCCACTTGGAACCCTTTTTTTCCGCTCGTGTTTTCAGCGCAAAGGCGTCGCTGCCACTTCCTCCCTCGGTAAGGCAGAAACAGCCCAACGTGCCTTTGGCGAGTTTCGGCAAGAATTTCTCACGCTGCGCGTCGTTCGCGTTGTTGAAGAAGATGTTGTTCACCAGTGTGTTCTGTACATCCACTGTGACCGAGACGGCTGGGTCGTGTCGGGCCAGCTCCTCAATGGCGAGGATGCTAGAAAAGAAACTCATGCCACCACCACCAAGATCGGATGGGACTTCGATACCCATCAAACCAGCGTCAAACATTTCCTTCAGCAAAGCGGGGTCTAGCTTGCCTTCCTCGTCCATCTTGCGAGACTTTGGGGCAACCTGTGCTAGGCTGAAGGCACGCACAGTCTCCACAAGCATTTTTTCATCATCTGTGAGTTGGGTGAGCGACTTCGGCGGCAATTCACCTTTAGCAGCCACGGCGGCGAGCGTTGCAGCAGTACGCCGCATCAACAATTGGCGCGCAAGCCGGTACATTCCAAGACGAAGTATCCGATTTCTTGTGAAAGTAAAACGTAGAAAAGGTGAGCAGTGATGTGAAGTGGGTGGAGGACTCCGGGTAGAAAAAACAGGTATTTAATACAAACACTCCAGCTTCATAACTGTGATTGACAGACAGACACACGCACACGCACACAAATCACTTTTTCTCCAGTTGCCTTATGATTCCACTTTTCAGGTAGTCAAAGTCTTCTTGAATGTTGCTTGGACATGCGTGTGTATGTGTGAGAGAAGAGGGTGAGTGATGGGCCAGTGAACGCGGACATGAGTGCGTCATCAATGGGAAGCACACATTAACAGAGACGTAGCGCGCGACAAGGGAACGAGGCACGTGTGGCGACCCGATTGGAAGGATATAGAAGCAAGAAGTGCTCAGAAGAGCGATGCAAGCAGAGTAAAGCACTATTCATTAACGTCGAATGGTATCCCTCCCCTCCCGCCACACACGCTCACTTCAATAAATGAATTGTGCTCTGGCACTATGGCGGTGTGTTTTGCAGGTGGGCGACGCCTCACTCATTGCACATTCATGATGTGATATACCTTACTTAGAGATTAAGGAAAGAAAACTCAGGGCCTTTTTTTTTTTTTGTATTTAGATGCCCGTGGTGTGCCTTTGTGGGTATCACATCACGTACACCATCGCGAACACTTTTTGAGGGATGCACGCACCGCTGATGCTCATTTGCAAATCGTTTGACGAAAAAAAAAATGCGAGAGAATCACGATGCATAAGTGCACAAAAGCAAACACACCCTGTTCCGTACCTCTTCTCTCAAATAAGCTAATACGAAAACAGAAAGGGGTCGGGGTGCGGATGGCATCACTGCGCCAAGTGCAGTTAATGATCTACATATATATATAAATAAATATATGTGTTTTTTTTTTTTTTTGGGGGGGGGTTTCCAGCAAAGTAGAGGGGTAAAACTTTTAGTGGTGGAGTTGGCAAAGGGAGAGGGAGAAAGGGAATAGAGAGGCCTATCGAGACGTCAGAAAGGGCCCCTTACAACTTGTGAATAAGAAAAAAAAATACATATCAAGGGGAGGCAGTCAAGGACGGTGCATCCTGACGCGTACATACACTGATCGTTCCTCTCCTTTGCCCTCTCCAATTTTTTTTCTTCTGTCTTTTTTCCCCGACGACAGTGTTGGCAATACTCGGATCAGCACACCGCTGCACCCAGTTGAGGCGAGTGCTCTGTGATGAGGGAAGGAAACCAAAGATAACACCAGAACGGAACCTCTTCCAGAGTACCCTGTAACGCATCAGATACGCTGATTTCGAGTGCATTACGACAGTGGTACCTCATCCTGATGCAGACTTCAAGTTGAAAGACGACACTGCCTCGCACTATTTGCGGGGGAGGAGAGGGAGAGGGAGACGGGAATTCAAAAAGACACACAAAAATGTGCGCAGCCCTCGAAACGACAGGAGACCAGGGGGCTGGAGACACACTGACTGCCCACCATCCATAGTTAGAGATCGAGACAGAAAAAAACATTACCACGTAGTGGTTTTGGATGCACTCGATATTCTCCACAACATCCCATGAAAGTGCGCTGTGCAAGATGTCAGTTCGGCGTACAACCAGAATGGAAGCCGGGAGGATGATGCTAAGGATGTGTGCAGTAAAAAAAAAAGAGTGGTGAAGTCGAGATCTGCAAGTATTTTAGGTTATTTACACCGAAGAGGAGAGCAGAACGAGCTGAAAAAAAAAAAACATAGAAAGTCCGCGGTAAAACACTAGTTGATGCCTGCAAAAAAAAAAAAAAAACGGCCGACGGTAGCGATGTTTCTGTAGCGTATTTTGCAGGGAGGTTACGACTCCAGATATACACATCACAGGTCGCAAACGTGATGCACGGCTTCAGCTGTCTTGTTCATTCTTGACGGGGCTTCTTTTCGTGTTACCGTGGATGATATCACACACACACGAACACAACACGTTCAGTGCGGTGCGAGAGTTTCTCTGTAGAAACTCAGCGTTGATGAGGAATGGATTAAAAAAAAAAAAATACAGCTGTGATGTCAAATACACAGAAAAGAGCGGACGGCAAACTAGGTTTCGTCGTGTATCCACAAAGGCAAGTATACTCAGATACGCGCTGCCTTCCCGATCACATCCACCATCTTTGAGAGAAAATCAAATATTCAGACGAGTCCCAGACCTATGATCAAAAAAAAAAAAATTCACATGAGTCTGTCTGGGACCTGTTAAAGATTCCGATGGTGCTCGTGTAGATTCAGACACGCAGCGAGTAGTGACCTCTCTACTGGGCTGTGCAACACCCCGGGTTTATTAATTAGAATGGTTCATTTACATAGAGCGGTTGTACGACTGTGCCACTACAGACCAAAAATTTTATGGGGTCGTTGGGAAGGGCTTTTGGTTGACGAATATCCGTTGTGTGCGTCTCGAAAGGAAAGTAGTTGATCTGCCGGTGACATTGAAGGACGCAGTGAAAAGCTGTGCATGTATGTCTGTGTGTTTTTTTGCTGGAGGCCAGACGGGAAAGAATCATTTTTTTTAATTTTGATATTCGCTGGGATGAGAGTACGAGCTGGTTAGCGCTGACTTGTCTTGATCATCAGCAACAAAGCAAGAAAAAGAGGACAAGCGTGTGAGGGAAAAGGAGGCGAATGACCATGAGGTTGAGCTCAGCAAGATGTCTTTGATTAGCCAAGTTTTGAGAGAGCAGCAAGCTAGAGACGAGAGGCAAATTTTACTGAAAAACACCCTGTGGATAGAAAGTGAACGAGAATCACAACAGCAACAACAGATCGTTGTGCATGCCCGAGATGCTACATGACTTCCATGTACATGTTTACCTCCCCTCCTCTTCCCATTGAGTCGAACATCGAGCCTTGGGCGGTTGCCAACTGTTAGCGTACCTACCCCGCAACAACGATGTGAAGGGAGAAATCTCTCTTTCGCAGAGATTAAAACCTCGTCTATCAAATTTTCTGGCATCATCTTTAGCGTCAAAAGAAAGACTGTTTTTTTTTTCAGAAAAGTAACACCGAACGAGAATCCTGTCGATCATTTTTGTCTGTTCTACACGTTAGAGAAAGAGCGCGAATATGGAAGGAGAAAGCCCGCACCATGCGAGACAAGAGTTGATGCAAAGGAGGAAAAAAAAAAATACACAAAACAAAATAAATGTATGACACTATATCCACCCCAAAAACGTTCTAGTGGGGCACGATCTAGTGAGTGAGCTGCGGAAAGAGTGGTACGGGAGATTTTGTGGTGGCGGGGTGCTGAGGCGCGGTATCTGTATGATTTACATGCTGCGAACAGCCCTCTCTTCGCATCATGTGAAGGGGAGGGGGGGGGCTTCCGCAAGGAGGAGGGGAAAAAACGAATGATACGTAGCAGCTTCAATGAGGCAACCCAGACTACAATACTTGTGAAAGCAGAACAGATGATCTCTCACATTCCCTTACAGAAACGCCCACCCCGCTGTCTCATCGGCGCAGTCGTCGCCCTGCGGTGCGTCCCTCCACCTCACCTACCCACAAGCACACGTCCCAATGCGACGCGCTTCTCTACGTAGTCCAGTCCCGTTTTCCGCCCTCCGCCCCCCCCCCCTTACCACTAGGCGTGGTGAGATCGGCTCGCGCCACCTCGACGCTGTTTACCCCACATCACGGACGCAGTCGCTTATACCGGTGCCTGTCGCTGCTACAGAGGACAAACCTAAAGACACGACCGCTCACACAAGAGCAGGATTGTCGTGCGTGTTTCCCGGCTGCTTTAAACCCTGTCACCACTCCACTGATCGAAGGCGGGGGCGCAAGAGAAGAAAGGAGGGTTGCTGCACCTCGTTCACGACGTTACCAATAGGTCCTAGATAACAGACACTAGTCGACAAGCTGTGGTTGCAGTAGGAGAAAAAAAAGCAGATGTCATGCTGTATTGCTGGTCAAAAAAACGGAATAGCGGACCAGTTCTCTTTATTTGAAACATGTTTTTTTGTACTCTCGGATCTTTTTTTATTTTCAGAGCCCCACCGAGTGTGTTGGTTTTTTGATGCTTTCTTCACCCATATGCGAAGGAAAAACAGACACCAGTGAAACGTGTGGGGAAGGAAAGGGAAAAAACGTAAAGCATTGTTGCTCTATATTTCACTTTTATCTTCCATTGAGGCTTGATCCGTTCACATCAAATAATAAAAAAAAACACAAGAAAAGAAACTTTCACACTTAGTTGACAAATGTTTAGAAATCTTTCCAGCCGAGTGACATGGAAAGGAGGATGTTGGTCGAGCAAAACATAAGGGGAGGAGAGAAAGCCGCACCTAAAGTAAAAAAAAAAAAAGATAGGTCAGAAGAATAAAAGCTTAATTTTTTTTTTTTTGCATTTGCCGGTAATAAATTTCGTTTTGGAAAAAAAGAAAATATGTTGCGCTCTTTGATGCCCTTTGCTCAACACCAGGCGGGGGGAGGGGGTGGGGTTAGCGTGTAGAGTCGGGAGAGGTAAACTGCAGCAGGGCTACAAAAATGGGTAAACTCACCCGCACACTAGTTCTAGCTCGAAAGCGTGGCAAGGAAGAAAATAGCACCGCACACAGCAGCACGTTCATTTATATATGTATATAGATATACATATATATCTATAATTATGTATTCATTTTGTCAGACGCAAACCTTTTTTTCTCTGCATCCGCCAGACACATTTCAAACAATGCACAAATCCCTCGTGTTCGCCCGGAAAAAAAAAAAGGGGGGGGAGCAGAAAAGGGGGCGACACTGCAGTCGCAATTACGGAGAACCTCCTGGTGAGCCGAGGGGTATGATATAAATGACGTGGAGATAAAACGCGAAAAAGTGAGCCGTGCTTTCACAGCGAACTAAAAAAGTTTTGTGAGAAACGGAACACACAAAACAGGTAAAAAAAAAAAACACAATTTCCATGAATTATCGCATTCTTCGAAAGTACTCCTGAGCTGAGGAGTGGGCCCATGGCGGTTTCACGCTGGGAAAGGGCGCTTGCTCTGATGTCCAGAAATGTATCAGGTGCAGGGGAGAGTGCTCAGGTACGTGAAAAAACGACCTTACAGCTCACAGTTACCGCTGCTGCTCCATCCCCTCAGCGAAACAACAAAGCTGCCGCTGCCTGCACGCTTCACCCTATAACAGGCATTCTCAACGTTGAAGCGCGCCTTAAACTTATCCTGAACTTGCGCTAAGACGCGATCCTCGGCGCTGCTTCGCAGGAGGAGGAGGATGCAGCCACCGAAACCGCCACCCATCATTCGGCCGCCCGCAACGTCTTCGTCCTCGTTGATGAGCTCTTGAATGTAGTCAAGCTCGGGGGTGGTGATTTCCATGAGATCGCGCATGCCTGCATGACAAGCATTCAGGAGCTTACCAACCTCCTCAACGCGCTCCTCGCGTGAAAGTGGGAGGTTTGGATCGTTCAACTTGCGAAACTGCAATGTGCGCAGCTGCTCCATGATTTGATAGGTGCCACGGTTAAATTCTGCAGAGGTCATGAAAGGTTTAAATTCCTGCATGAACTTCTCCACATCGCCGTCAAAGACATACTGTTCGGGGTTGCGCACCATCATGGAGAAAGAATACGGTTTATCCGGGAAGCGTCTCTCACCAATCTTTTTCTGTGCGTTCTCCTGATCACTTCGAACAGCGTTGTAGACATTGGCTGTTCCCCCGATCAGCTCGTGCTTTATCATCGAGTCGATCAACATAAGCGAGTACTCGCCGTTGCCAAGGAGAGGAGTTGTGTCAAATAATTCGAATGTGAGACTCTTGCAATCCAAAAACATGAATTTATCCGTCTCAGCAAAAACAGATATGAACTGATCCATAATGCCAATATTTACACCACAGAATTCTATCTCGATCCTGCGACCTTCCTTGGCCAGCTCTACGAGCTCATCTTTGGGCAGCGATGGTAAAATAGAGTAGCGGCGACCGCTCGAAATCGAGCAATTCTTATAGCGCTCGGACATGACCTCATTGATAGAGTGAATCAAAGCAACGCCAAAGGCGGCTGATGCACTCATCCCTGCTCCCATGGCGAGGGTACTGTGTACAACCATGCATATTCCGCTGAGGGAAGGATGGTCAATATCCGCACACAGGCGGTTAAGTCTCAACGTTACGGCACCACGAACAAAAGCTGTCCATGTCTTGTTGTGGCTGCTTCCACCGAGGTGATCCATGGCATAGTGCTCCTTCGTATATGTAGAGTAGAAGCGCAGCTTCGGTTTCTCCTCCTGCTGCAAGTGCCTCACGCGACCCACAAGAATATGGGTACCCTCCACCACTGCCGCTGGACAAACCCACCCCTCCATGTAGTCCACGTGTTCACCGATCAAGTTCACGCGACCAGGTGCGAAGGTGAACAGTAACCACTCAACATCTGCGTCATTCTCCACCTCGAATTCCTCACGGAATATCGGAGTCAAAGTTGCCAGAGTGCTATCGAGCTCCCTGTCGGAAAAGCTGTCGCCTGGCATCTGAGGCGGAAGAGTAAGCAAGTCGAGGTCAAAAAAGGTGACTGGCTCAGTGGCGACGCATCAACCGTGGAGTAAGGCGGCTATGCGGTGTAATCACAGGAGACAAAGGAAGTGGCGTTTTTTTGTCTGGGGAGGAGAGGGGGGGGGGGAGGACAGAGAAAAAAAGGGGGCCAAGGAACTCCAAAAAACACGTGGGCTTATACGTTGCCAGAGGTAGAGATAGAAGTCGATAATGGTGCGCATGTCACATTTAGTCGATGCACCAAAGGCAGTGGGAAGATAGAAAAAGACGATTGGAAAAACAAGCAATATGAAAAACGGAAACACATTATCGGAGAGGATGGATACATATGCAAAGCATCCGATGAGGGAAATGGTCTAGAAACAAGCCGGAAACACCTCGGATGTCATTCGCTAGAATTCGGTCTTTTTTTTCTCCCCGGGGTCTTAGCCTTGAGAGATGCGTAGATATGTAAAGTATGTGCGAGAGCGATTGCGTAGTCATTCGCTTATTTTTGTTAGGCGTCTCTGGGTTCTTCGATCTCGTTGGAAAAAAAAAAGGGTTGCGCGAGGTTATCCAACCATAAAATGGCAACGACCAGTTTCTTTTATAGGAACAGATTGAAGGAGGTTACAGAAACGACTGAGTCGACCGGGGGGCACAATTGTTCTGATCATTCGTGAGTGTAAAAAAAAAAAAAAAGGTTGTCAATAGACTTACAGACACAACTCGCGCATATACTACAAGCACCAAGTGAGTCGTGCATCTGATCCTCTGAACTACCTTCAGAGAGTTTTTGTCGCCTCTTGCCATTTTGTGTGTGTTTGTGTGTGTGTGTATGAGTGTGTGGAGAGAAAACGAAGAAAAAATAGGCTTTGTTAAAGCACATGGTACACACGCTGTTGAGTAGGCCAATGCTCACCGGTAGCAACGGTCACCATCTGTGCGCACCCAATCTATGGCATACCTGTAGGCTTCTTCGGAATCTATTAGATATTCGACACATGCATCTATACTGCGAATGAGAAAATCTATGCTACAAGCTGAGGTTGTGAATACATGGTGTGTCCAGGTACATTCAAAATCGATGGTGCTGGAGGAACAGCACCACTCGAGTTCAGGTCTGCTGCGAGCTCAGCTCTCACCTGACGAAGTCCATCCTTCAGTGCATCTATCAAATTAGCGGCTCGAATCAGCTCTTCTGACTTCGTCATATTTTCCTCTCTGTACTTGTGCAGCAGCTGTTGGGTATGGAAAAATTCCGCAGAGAGCTTCGCCGCCTGTGGTCGAGGCAGTCCTCCACATGCCACACATCCACCCGGCAACGCATGGGCCGCTTGCATTGGCAAGAGGAAAGAACGCTGTGCGTCACGTACAGAGGTTGATTCTACGACCTCCAGGCGTTGTCGCAGTCGTCGCGCCTCATCAGCAGTATCTGCTAATTGACGCTGAAGTGACAAATTCCAATCACGTAAGTGTGCCGCTATGTCCTCTAGGTGCGCTGTTCGCTGGGCGTACAGACGCTCCTCTTCATTACGAGCGAGAGAAAGCTGGCGAGCTTCGTGAGTGTGTTGTAGAATCTCCTGTGAGAGTCGTGCTATCCGCACATCGCGCTCTTGCAACGATTGACTATAAAAGGTGCGGACATCTTCCTCTCGCTTGACCAGCGCATCTTCCGTTCGCTTGACAGCGTTTTCATTATTTCGTAGGAACTGCTCTATTCGAGCGTTTTGTTCTACCGTCTTCTGCTCCAGCCGCCTTTTGAGCTCGCTATTCTCGGAGATGAGCTCCTCTCGCTCCTTAGTATACTGCGCTCGCTCCTCCGATCGCTGCTGCCCTACTTTGCGGAGCTGTTGCTCCAACTGTTCCACACTGGGCTGCGGTGATGCTCTAGAAGAACCAGCGGGGGCATTCATATTTTCTCGGGTATTGGTGTTTGAGCCCTTATCTAGAATCTTTCCGATCAGTTGACAATGTTCTTCGGCTTTCACGCGACGCTCACGCTCTTGCATAAGCTGGCGCTGGAGCTCGTGCACAGTGTAACCTGCCTCCACTGCGGAAGTGTATTCATCCTGCTTCCAACTAGAAGCAAAGTTGAGTAAGGCGTCTACCTTCTGCAGCGACTGCGTGTATCCCTCCTGCACGATAGCGCCATCGCCCTTCTTGTTTCCGCGACCACCACCACCACCACCACCACCTCCTCCATAATCGTCACCCACAACAGCAAGCGTCTTCAAGTTCGGCACTGGCTGACGAGGTGCGGAAATAAAATGATTTGCTGCCTTATTGGAGTTGGGGTGTCGCGCATGTACAGGGGTGCAACACACCTGCTGATGACGGGAGTGATCTATCCCCCCCTTTGCACCACGCCGGGGGCCCGGGCTCTCCTCCTTCCTGCTCGTCATGTGGCGAAGAGCAAGTCGTGCGGCCGTTTCGTTTGAGAAAAGGGCAACCATGCCTTCTGTGGGGTTGGGTGCAGTGGAGTTATTCAGGCAACCGGACGGGGCTGGGTTGTCATGACTACTGTTTTTCATTCCTTCGTCCTCCGGGGAAAAGATATCCAGGCAAACCAGCGGGCTGTTCCGAACTTCATTCACAAACTGTACATATGGTGTGGTGCCAAAAATCTGCTCGAAAAGCGAGTGCCACCGGTGAAGAAACGTTCGGTTTTCTAGGCTGCAGAGAGCACGACAGAGCACACCATATGCCTCACGATATGAAAACGTCAAGGACACGTTGGCGACGACGTAATAATGCCTCAGAGAATCTTGATGGGGTTCATCGGGGTGCACATCATCAATAATAAAATAGAAAATACACCCGCCCTCTTCCGCCGTCACAAGTTTGCCAAGCTCCATTGAATGTCTCGCCCCCTCACCTGCTAAATATGTAACGGTAGCCGTAGAAAAGCTGTGGGTTGCACGTAAAAGGAGAGAAGAGTTGATGCGGACTCCCAATTCACTGCTCACCGAAGCGCCAAAGAGTGTTTTGCTTGCAGGGACGCCGACTTTGAGCGTAAGGAGAGTGCTGTTTACGAAAGAGTGCACATTCAGTGAGGAGGTCAACACTTGACTACATAGTACAAGATAGCTGCCCTATACAGGTATGGATGACATTCAATCGGGAAAAAAAAAGGAGGGGGAGACAGAAGTGATGAGTCATGCTGAAAGACACAAAAAGTTGAAGAGCCCTTTTTGTTGTTTTCCTCCACACTCGTCCGTTTTGCGGGCCATGTCGAGACGCTTCACACCTCACGGACACATGGGTGGAGTCCCCCCCCCCTACCTCCTGATAGAGGAAGGAGGGTTGGAGAAAGCGGGGGTGAGAAACGGGGTTCGACTCGGCACGCGGGATTAGGTGCATGCGCTCACCTACTCCCCTCTCTGTTTCCCACAATGATGGAAAGTGGTGCACGCAAAGATGCCCGCGGTGCCTCCAGACGAACATTTTTTTTCCCATGGAAAACACATTTTTTAATTTTTCTTCCCTTCCGCCTCCCCCGCCTTAAAGAGAGAGAACACACTGCGCTTAATCCGTGACCACTGATAGAAAAAAAAAAGGTAAAATACAAGATGAGCGGGAACAACGGCACGAGGCCATTACGCCGATCCTGCCCAACGCCCCCCCCCCCCCAAGGGAGGCTATAAGTTGGACACCGGCGCATGAGCTGTGCACGCAGCGGGAAGCGTAGGATTTGGTTTCTCGTCTGGGGGCCTAAGCGTCGCTATGGTGGACCCGTAGCGTTTCGCTTCCAGCGCCTGGAGCTCTTTCGTGAGTTCGGTGTTCTGCGGGGCAGGGTTATCGGAGAGGGGATTTACCGAGCCAGCCGTTGCATAGTTGAGTAGTCGGATACCAAGTTGACGCCCACCACTGCGCTCGTAGTACGCCTCGCGACTTCCGAGGAAGGCCCAAGGCGTTGGCTGAAGAGACGTGTCCACAATATCGGGGAAGTAAGGTATTGTATATGCCTTCACGAGAAACGCAAGTGGCTTGTCTGCCTCGTATCGACCTTTACCTGCGGACCTGCGAGCGCCGACGTTGGGTCGGCGAAAGCACATGTCGGCCCGCGGGGCGACGTACTGGGCCTGGTAGAGATACGGGTTCTCGGGATCTTCTGGGCAACGCATAATGTTGGCCTTTGGGTGTTTTGTAGGGATGACGTGGTGGGGCCAACGCAGCGGATTCCGCCACGGGCTTGTTGCTTCAACGTACTGCAGGAGCTGACGATTGCGCAGCGTCTTCAGAACACGCTCATACGCCAACTGCGTCACAGGGTCCTTTGATACGACAGGAATACGAGCACCAGACGACGATCGATTCGCCACGTCATTTTTCTGAGGAACCAACTCGGTCGGTGATGTCTCGATCTCACCGGGAAATGTCGTGTCGGCGATCGAACTGTCTACCACCCCCTTACGGGGTGTGGCAGCGTCATTGGCGGCTGCCAAGTGTGCCGGTGCCATCTCGCCAGAGTCGACTCCCTTCCCAGTATCCTTTATTGCTGAGCAGCAGTCACCGGCGTCACGGATGGCGGTGTCAGCGACGTCCTTAACCGCCGCGTCGTCATCGAAGCACTCCTCCTGTTTCAATTCTTTTTTCCACTCTTCCAAATCATCATCAACCTGGGATGGTGCGATAGCCAGGGGTCGAATCGCTCCCAGCTCTTTCTGCGAAAACAGCCGAGCCGACAGCCTCTGCGCCTCTGTCAATGTCAGTCGCTCTGTCGGTAATGTGTGAACGCTGTTCATCACCATGTCGTACCTCAGGGTATCCACGCCGCCCATGTGAAAGGCGCTCGTGGCTATGACGGGATGGTGGATGTCATTGTATAAGAGCTCCTTTCGCACATCCTCCATACGCATAGTTCGAAGAGCGCGGTCATTTATCTGATCGGCCTTGGTGAGGACAATGGTGAAGTTAGGCACCTCCCGCGCTAGAAAGCGGAGGAGGTCTATATCCTGGATGTAAAGTCCGTGTTTGTAGTGGACATCCAGGCAGTAGTACAGCATCTTAAGACTGGGCTGACACCGAGCGAAGTTGCGCAAGAGGACAGCGTGCTGCAGAACCGCCGACCAGGGCACCGAGGTCCCGCCAAACCCAGGCAGGTCAACCACATTAAAAACACTGCCCACGTTAAAAAAGTTCATCGCGTCTCGGCGAAGATGCTGGTTCGAGCGTCCCACCTCGCGCGCCGAGCGGAAAAGAGAGCGTAGCAAGGAAGTCTTGCCGCACTTTTCCCGGCCAGCAAGAGCGAAGAGTGGCGTCGCAGGATTGCCGTCTGGGACGAAGCCAACGTTCATGGCACTCGCCATGTGCCGATGACCTTTGGAGAAAACCTGATCTGCTAGTTGCGCTATGATCAAATCGCGACTGCAGGTAACTTCTTTTATAGAGCGCTGCACCTCGGCCTCCTTGCTCGCAATGTTGCGACGCCGTTGAAGTGCACGCTCTCGCAAACGACGTTTGGTCTGTTGTCGAACTGCCTCTTTAGGCTGGTGCATGTAGCGACTGCCAGCACTGTGCGTTGCCACTGATGCTGTCAGAGCGGCAGTGCAAAGCCTCAAGAGAGAGCACGAATACATGACGCAAAAAAGCACCGTGGTGGGCGTGTGTGTATGGAGAGGAATGACAAGAATCCAGGAGGTATAAGCGTCCGTTTTTTTGTTATTGGAAAGCTTCGACAACAATTTCTTTTTTTTTGTGTGTGTGTGTGGGGGGGGACCATCACCTCAGTGGTCTGCGATGGGAACAAACGTAAAGCATGAGTAGGACACGTACAGAGGATGGAAAGGAAAGAAGTGTATGAAGTGGGAAGGTCAGGGTAGCACGCACAGCGGCACGTAGGAGTGGCACACATAACTGTGTACGACTCAGCGACAGTCCCCTACGAGATATCCTCCGTCACGTTGGCATTTCTTGCCGTCTTGGGGTGATGGCTGACCCGAGATGAGAAGTGGGGGGAAAGAGGCCACCAAAAGTGCCCTTTCAGCGCTCAGACAGTCGGCCGATATTGTGAGGATCTCGCACCACACCCTCTCTCGTGGGGTTGCACACGTACATCAAGATGACTCTTGCAGATCACTTCTTCTTGACATAACAAGGCTTGCTTGCAAGTAGTAGGACGCAGTTGTCTTGCACTGTGAAATTTGTGTGTAGGAGAGCGAGAGCATCACATCCACACTTTCAGAAAATAACAACAAAAAAAGATGTCCAAATGTTTTTAGCCGCTCAGACGCTTTTGTATTATACACCGAGGTTGGTGAAGGAGGCCCCTTCCCCCCCCCCCCAAAAAAAAAGACCTGAGGAGACGGGAACATTCAAATGGGGAAACAACATAGATATACATCAGCTTTGAAAGACAGGAGACCAACATCGCCCACATGCACGCACGCATTCTTTTACACGATGGATGGGGAATGGGATTTGAAGGACAAAAGAGACTATCTCCGAGGTGGAAGGGCGGCACAAGAACGTCTGCGCCTGCTTTCATAAAGGGGAGGGAAGGGGGGAAGGAAAGGGATGGAAGAAGTCAAAGCTCCTATCTGCCTTGAATTTCAAGGCTTTTTTTTTGTTCTTGTTACGTGCAGAGAGAGCTCACTACTGCACTGTTGTCATCCCCGCTACATTACCACATCCTCACTATCTAAACCCCGTCGGTTTAAAGCGCACCAAGGCACACGTAGTGTTTGTCGTCCCAGCGGCGCAGTGCATTCGAGTAGCGTAAATGCAGAGGTTCTGTCCCGGAGGTCGGCCAAGGGTCGATCTGTGAGATCCACTTCAGTGCAGCTGGTACATTTCTTACGAAGTTGGCAAAAGCACACCTACCCGTCATACGGGCCAGTTCGGTGCGGTTGCCATGAGATGACATCACCGGGGTGAAGCACGACTGCGAGGACCACAGATAGTAATCGAGGAGCACCAAGAACGCATACTGCTCCGCCAGTTGCGTTGCACGTAAAACTGAGTGGGATGGCGACACCTGGGCCTGCATTGCTTCTTCCGCCTCCTGTACAGCGGAACGGATGCCGTTAATCAAGTTCAGCTGCGGAAAGGGTGAGCAATCCATGACCTGGGCAACGTGGTGTACAGCCATTTGCACTGCAGTGCACTGCAGACCCCCTCGTGGAACTGGACGGGATGGCAATGCCTTCTCTAGCACATCGTGAAAATCAGACAAAAACGCAACATGTGGGTCATTGCAGACGCGGCCTGGTTCCCCGAACGGAGACCTGCTGGCTGGCATCGTAGTGTTTCCGTGGCACCAGGCACCTATGTCTCGCGTGTCATGCAGCCGAAACACGAAAATCGTAGCAGCAAGTGCGTAAAAGGCCTGTGATGGCAAATCCATGGCCAGCACCAGGGATGTGTTTGCTTCGTGACGCAGTGATTCGGCGACGGAGTTGAGAAATGAGTCGAGGCGTTCGAGGGTGGTGATGCCCGCAGAAAACTGCAGTGAAGCGCGCGTGTGCTTGAATGTAATTCCTGTGAGAGAGGCGCTTACTTCCTTTGCAATTTCATCCGCTGTGAAGCAGTGAAGCGCGTCATCCTGGAGTAACCAAGGCTTTAGCTGTCCAGATGCTGATGCTGAGCGCAGTCGTTGCGAGTCACTGCCACGAGTACTTTTTGCAGTGGCGTTGGTCAAAAGGCGCGATCTATGCCGCACCACGGTGACACTTGCCTCCTCCACTGCCTCGGTCACCTGCGCCGCTTCGTTGTCGTTTGCATCACGGCGAAACTGTGAAATACTCGCTTCGCTAGGGGCTCTCTCAGATGGATATGATGGAGAGTCTTCTTGCGGTAAGCACACCACCTCCCTTGTGAGAGTGGCCGATGGTGACAGTGCGGTGAAAATGTTGGTGGCCGCTCCGTCCTCGTGCTTCTGGACTTTGAAGTACACCAGCCCACTCTGGCTGCCAAGACTGTCGAGAAGGTGCCTTTTCAGTCCGACATCGGCGGCGTCAGCAAGGTGGCCCTGCATCCACTCCTCCATCGCCGAGTCTGCCGGCACGTCCGGGGGAGCCCTTGTTATTTGGTTCCCCGTTGGAGGGAACTCGGCAGGTACCCCGGAGGAAAACGGTGAAGTACCTGCATGAGCACGGGGCACGAAGGAGTCATAGGGTGGGACACCTTCAACTTTTTGCGTATCGAAGCGCGGAATCGCAGCCGCAGCAGCTTTGCCGAGGCATGAGCAAATGGGGAAGTTTGCTGTGCTCATCCAAACCACAGACGGGGCGCAGTCATCTGTGGCACCCTCACGCATTTTTTGCACTACCCCCTCTACGGCTTGCGTCCACTCCGTGTAAAGAAGCAGTGGCTCCACTGAAATATACAGTCCAGGAGCAAGGATCGAGACTCTTGGCGTTGCCGGCGGCTCGGCGAAATCTCTTTCTGTGAGCGAGGGCGACACAATCACCAACACTTCGTTTACAGCAAGCTGGTCTTGCACCACTTGAATCATTGAACGCTCCGCTGCGCTGAGATCAGCACTGCTGACGCGACGGCCAACTCTCCTGCTCTTGATTTCGCCCAGTGGCGAGCAGAGATCTGCATCGATACTTCTTCGCTGCATTGCCCGCAGAAGGAGAGAGCATTGGTGTGGGGTAGAGAACCACCCGAGCACTTTGGCGTGATACTGTCGCATGTAGGCGGAGAACGAGCCCGGCAAGTCGGCTACCTGACGTTGTCTCACTTCTGAGTAGGCCACGTGAAAAAGATTCAGGCACATAGATTTGATTCCGTCATAAGCGCGTCGCTGCAACACAGACATGCCAGGTGTATCGAGGAGTAGCTGCACACTATCGTGAAAGGACGTGCACTGCGCAAGGGTGAGATAGTCTTTCAGCCGCTGGAGCAGGTTCAAATGCAATCGCGGCTGCGTCGCTCTCCATGGGGGAAGCAGCAGCTCCTCTTGCACCCAGCCTTCCACCAGCTGCGGCCCGTTGTTGTTTATAATCCCAGACTGTAACACATCAGCCACACTTTGCTGACGCTGCACTGGCCGGTAGATCCAACAGCGGCGACTTTCTGGTGGCGGCGACGTGGCGTAGTCGCCCCAAAGGGACCCATATGAGTTCCCTTCGCTGTAAAGACGCTCGAGACACGCACGAAAAAGAGGCGGAAGCAGATTTTTGACATGTGGCCGGGCTGTACCAGAGACTCGCAGAGTTTTTTCTGCTGCTAACTGATCGACGGCTGCACCGGAAAGCCTGCTAGCCCCTTCTCGGGCCGACGTGTAGCGAGAGCGCGCACGGTAGCCGCGATACACGGACTGAATAAGTGTCGCCGCCGCATGCTCCAGGCGGCGCACAACGACGAGAAACATGCTATCCTCTGTCTGATGAACGGCATCGTAGGGAAGCACCCCACGCTTAGTAGACTTGGCAACTGCGCGCTTTTCTGCCACATTGCTTGAGGTCATACTCTCGCTGAAAACAGGAGGCGAGCCATTCTCATTGCTACGCGTCTTTGTACTCATGAATGACGCCGACCTCACTGCTGAGCTCTTGACGCGCGATAAGCCTGTGGATGTGTCACGTTCGCGCTGCACCGTTGCCCAGTAGTCCAGTGCGTACGCGAAGGTATACTTTCGTTTCCGCTCCAGTTGGGTTGACCGGAACGCATCCAAACTTGCTCTCTGCGCGGCTTCGTAGCGAGGACCATATGTGGCGAGCAGCCGTGAATAGGTCAAGTGAGAAGTATCCGATTTGTAGGACACAAAAAGAACCGATGGGAGAATGGGGCAGGAAGAGTCGCTTGCACTGTTTGCTTTACAGACATCTGTCGCCCGCACTGCGGTGTCAATCGCTCTTTCCAAAGCATCGAAGATGGCGAGATAGTCCGACTGGATCGATGAAAGCAAAGTCAACTGCACCCCTTCCACGGCCTCGGTCGCTATCTTAGTAATAGTTGTATTGAAGTCACCTATTTTTTCTTTGCCGAGGACCTCCTGCAACACAGTTATCGACGGTGGCACGATCAGCTCGCCTGACCTCTCATGAACACTCTCGCACGCATATGGCACGCCCTCGTAGAAAAACACACCGGAAGTTGGGGCAGGGCACTCGACGAGAAGTACCAGTGGCACAGCCGGATTCATCAGGTGCAGCTCGCGCAAACTCGCCGCCACCTCATAGGATGACATAGCTTCTCGATACTCTACAGATGGAAAAACGGAGGGCGGTGCCGAGGATTTTGCAGATGGCGGCTTGCCTGCAGCACGACGGAAATCGTCGGTGAGTGGACGTAGTTTATATTTGGTGCCATTATCTAACAGGAAAGAATGAGGAACCGACCACTGAGAGCAATTGAGAGGGCTGGCTTGCGTTTTCTCACTGAGCACACCACTCGATCCGGGCAGTTGATTTCTGGAAGCTTCTTCTTCATACAAGCGTCGCAGGGTCTGGGCCATAAAATGGACGGGATCACGTGGCTTTTCTTGCAGGCAACTCTGCAGTGCAGGGCGCACTTTATCGCGGAGGCAGTGATCCATGTAGGTGGCAGCATCTTTGTGGTTTCCTGTTGAAGGCTGTATTGAGAAGAGAGGCATTTGTCTACTCGGCAGGTGAACGCCGGAGAAGTGAGAAATAGGGAAACAAACGAGCAAGGGGCTGTGGTTAACGCCGCTCAGGGGCCCAATCCTCGCACACGCGCAATAAAAGCCTCTACAACTGTGGTTCGAGGAAAGCAGGGAGGGAGGGGGTAGATGCGAAAAATTTGAAGTACAAATTCCTGTGCATATGGCCTGGTTTTCTGGGACGCTCAAGTGTGTCTCGGTCAACTCATCCAATCGCGTGCATTCTTCTTGCGAACGATCCTTTCCTGCCAGCCACTCAGGGTGTTACCTGACGTCATCTATGCAAGAAATGTCGCAGTGTGAGAAGAGAAATAGAAATGGTCACGCACGAATTGCCAAAGGAGTGCAACAGTCGATGCTTGCCAACGCTGCAGAAATACAACACAGCGAGTCACTGAAAAAAAATAAAAGTTTTCCCAAGGGAAAAAGACAACCTAAACACAAAAAATAGTGTATGCAGATGCCCTATTCACTGCCACGGAGAATCTATTTCAGTCTCTCTCAACTTGCCCCTCCTCCTCGGCTACGCCACAGTGCACAGACACATGATATCATAGTTCACCTGTGTGGGCGGAAAAAAATAACTGCATCATGAAAACAGAACTCGGTACGCCGCGCCAGATCGCCATATCTCTCCTGTGTAAGCCAGGGTATGCAAAATGGCAGAAGAAGCCTCGAAAATAGTTGTTTAAAATATCACCAGTATCTCCGAAGAAGCAACATCCTGATGTTTTCTTTTTGTGTATGTGTGTGTGTGTGTGTGTGGGGGTGAGCTGTTAGAGGTGCACAAGAGTCCTCAGTAGCAGCGTTAGGAGATCGGAGCATGCACTACGAAGGCAACGACCCCCCCTATTTTCTCGGTAATACACACTTTCACTTTTAAATGAATATATATATATATATATATATTTTTTTTTGGGGGGTTGGTTGTCGACGATAGGATTTGGTCAAAATGTACCTGTTTCTTTTTGTAATATTTTCGCAGCTGCCAAGCAGCGCTCGGGCGTCGGCAGGTGCGAACGTGGTAGGCGATGCGTGAGCTGACACATCAGAGAACTCAGAGGTTTGGGAAATTGTCTCTCTCCTGAAAAATGACTCTCTCGCCCGGTTTCCATATAACACGGTTAAGAAGTGATACAGGGGGCGCGGCACCCTTACATGTCCCATAAACGTAACACCCACACTCTCTCCCTTTTCTCCAAGTTCGATACTAAGCAGTGCACAGAGACGAGCCAGAAAAATGGACGTATGTGTGTCTCATCTCCCGGATAATATTTTCAACCAGGAAGGCGTGAGGGGGCCAGCAGTGTTCACCTTTCTCACTACAGCTCCACTTTATATATATATGTCATGCCTTTCGATTTCCCAAGCAGGTGAGAGCTCCTGACATGGTGGTAGCACTGAAGATGATGTTCTTCCATATGCATTTTGTAAGACATAATATAGGTAAACAACGAAAACTGGAAAAGAAAGGGAAAGAAAGAGCACAACGCTCCAAAGGGAGCGTTTAAAATGGTACATTATAATTCCCTCCGACTTTGCATGCATCAAATGAAGAACAATACATGCGCCAAGCAGTAATGCACACACAAGTACCACGAGTACCGATGGGATCCCCCCCCCCACACACACAAACACACGGCTCCCATCTGCCGTGCTCATAATAATAATGACAACCAATTTTGAAAAGAGGCGGTCGCCTTCGTTAAAGAAAAAGGAGAAGTAAAAAGGAGTAATCGAAACTTGACAGAGATTTATAGTGAAGACGAGAGCGAGTAGAAATGGATGTATATATGTATATATGTATATATAGAGATATATATAGAGATATATAATTTGTTCAGTCGTTGGTGCCGTTTAATTGCCGGAAGAAGTCGCTACTACAATGGTGCAACAGTAAAAAAAGAGAGAAAAACATAAATAAGCGCTCCGAACGTGTGTGAGATGTTTAGTTATTCAGTTTCATTTGACCTCTATTTCACCTACTTGTGGCGGTGCTCGACTGCGTGTCCTCTTCCCACATTTTCAACCGAGAAAGGAAGGGAAGGATAAAAACGACAAAAAAGAATAAAGTGACAACAATCCCCTACTAAATATATATATATATAGAGAGAGATAGATAGATATATAAATATATACATATTATACGCAGAGAAAGTAGAAAGGTAAAACGTGTTTCAACACGCACGGAGATTTTTTCTTTCCTTCTCAGCGAGGAAAGGGAAGGAGGATGAGAAACTTTCTGAAGATATTTGGCATTTTTCACCTGCGGTCCTCGTCTTACCCACCACTATAAGAGATTGCCTGGGGAGGTGGCCATGCGCTCTCTCTAGCACCGCTCGACGGGTAGTGGAAAAAAAAAAAGAATCGTCACATCTTTCGAGCGACGCAGTACCAACGATAGCTCATAAAAGAAGATGACTCAAAAATAAAAGTATATATATATATATATATATATATATATACACTAACACATATATCGTGAATAACGACGTCAACACAATTAATGCAATTAAAAGGACCGTCATCTCCCCAGATTTTGATTTTCTCCTGGTGCATGTTCTGAGTCCCACAGTCATTGCGCCACGCATTCGCCACACTGCACCGGAGGCACACAACTCCCTAGTGCTTCAACCTTTTATTCAAGTCACCTCCCTCTCGCAGCCAGTCCCACGGCAAACGGTCATCACGTACCGCAGTCTATCCAGGTGGTTTAGGGTTCTCCTCCTCTAGCAGACAGCCAGCTTCTTTTGTGAGGTGCATTGGGGTCACACCTTAAGACCTCGCCCACGGCGTGGAGGGCGTGGCGGCGTGTTCAATGCGACGCATCAATACGCCACCACGCCGTCCACACCACGCCGCCCGGCACCTCGCTAAATTGGATGCAGAGAAACAAGAGGGGGGAGGGGGAGGGGGAGAGGTTAGCAACACCCTCCTGCTGACAAAGTAGTTCGACATGAACACGACGACAGGCGACTGTTTGGCCTTCCCCCTGCATTGAAAGCCCACGGACCCCTGCATACTCCCTCCCCTCACTTTGCCACCCATCACTGCGGCGCTGTCGTCGTTTGACGCGAAGTAAAGCAACGGCAAGAGAAGCTGCGATGCTTTCTCAGAGAGGCGATACCGTGCAGAGAAGACGCGGAAAGACGAGATCGCGTAGGCTTGACTCAGTGGTAACGGTGGTCGAGAATCAAGAACAAAACAAATCAGAGAGAAATCTGTGAGAGGATTGCACTCACAATCGCCCTTCAGCTCTTCACTTTCCGTCTCCATCCAGGGCTTTCTTCTTCTCTGAGAAAGACTTCTCCTTGGGTTCGACGTTTTTCATGGAGCTAGTGGATGATTTGGGTCTCATGCCCTCAATGTGAGTCGGGAATCCATCATCGACAACAACCTCGTCGCACTCCTGGCAAGAGCTCGGACGCGAATCGATCTCTTCACGCAACTGCAGCTCTCTGATACTGGCACCTTGCTCGTCCGGTATTGGCAGCGGGGCACCAACTAGTCCAGAGAGGAAGTTGTGCTGCATCATCCCTGCCGTGACATTTCTCGAGATTGAGATGGGGAGGTTGACGAGGGAGTTATGAGAAAGACGCTGCTCCCCCTGAGAGCCGAGGCGGGGAAAGCCCAGGTAGCTGTATCGTACACGAGCTGATTTCTCTGCCGAGGTGGATCCGGAGCACAGCCCGTTACTGGAGTCCTCCATCTCCAGCAAGCAGTCCTCCTCCTCCTCCTCCTCCTCCCTGTCACCGGTACCGCTTTCCGACGGAAGGATCAAACCATGTGACAGGTACGCACCAATCAACAGGGGAATGACGGACAAGAGAAACACAAGGTGGTGATTGAAGGGAAAGGGGCGAGGCTTCTCAATTGACCACGCGAAAAGGGGGGCAAATATGAAGGGGACGACACAACGCACCATGCACGCTGTTGATTGCTGGATGCCGAACATGATGCCAACGTTTCCTCGCGGTGCTGTGAGTGAGACAAAGACCATGATAAGTGCGAAGCACCAGCACTCCACCACCTTGCGTAGCATCCCAAATGCCATGGTATACCAGAACCTGCGGTTCACATCAATGTGTATTGCGACCGGCATGACGGCAGTCAGAAATGCATATGTGATCTGTGAAGCAACCCACAGTGTAGTAGGCCCACCTGAACACTGAATCAAACGTGCAAAGACGATGTTCGCGAGGATAGCTGGACCACTGTTCACAAGGACGAGGTTGGCCATGCGCGAAGGAGACAGCTCGAGACCGCCATGCTCAATGTCCGCTGCTAGCCACAGTGGGAAAATCTGTGCGAATACCATGTCCGAAACGGAGATCAACATCGATATAACACAGACGCTCCGCAGCAATGGATTTAAAAAGGCTGCTTTGAACCCAAATGATCTGGGTGGCATTGAGGTCCTTCTGAGATGATTGTCTGTGTTCGCTTGATGCCTGTGTATAAAATTATTGAGCCCTCTGTAGTCCCTTTCACAAACAATTGCTACATCTGCAGCGTTGTTATCGCACGGCAGGCGCGGTTGGATGAGCCTCAGCACGGGGGCGAGAATGATCCCTAGGGGGGGCGGCAGCACAGACCGCAGTGGGCGAGCTTCCCTATTGCTTTCTTGCAAGCACATGACACTGACAAATACTGCGAAAAGATTGTACACTGCAACAACAGTACTGGGAAGTAAGGCGGGGTGTTTGCCCAGGAAGCTCGTCGGAGAAATGTGTAGGAAGGCGAGCGATGAGCTCGAGGCGGGATCGTAGAGATAGCCACCAGCAGCTGGACCGAAAAGGGTCCCCACGCCCCACGTGAGGCTGACCAGCGCCATACCCTTGGCTCTGTTCGTGGCATCTGTCAAGTCATTGATCATCGTCTTGGCCACAATCGAGCAGCCCGCTACGAGGCCATGCACAAAACGCCACAAGCATATGGCCCAAACACTGCCGCTGAGCCCAAAGAAAAACATACAGATGGCGCATCCCATGACACCAACAGTGATCGCCAATTTACGGCCCACTGTATCGCTCAGGGCGCCCCACATTTTGCCACTGAAAACTTGGCCGAGCATAAAAAGGCCAACAGGAAACCCAGAGGCATAGCCCGACTCCTCCACATTCCAGCCCTTTATCGAAGCGATAAGGGAGGGTACAAACGGGATCAGCACAGTGCTGCATACGCTTTCTGTTAGCAGTACAACGCAGAGAATAGACAGCTGACCCCACGGCAGCGGTGTTTCCTTCACCTCTGCAGGATATGTGATGTCTCCCTCCGACGACGACAACGAAGCCTGCGCTGTGATGTGAGCTTCCCTGGTCATTAAATTTACCGCCAACCCTATTGCGCTTTCAGATTTGAAAGAGTTTGAAGGAAAATATGGGGACGGTTATGAGAAGGAAAAAAAAATACGGACGCCCTCGCGCAGTAACGAGGCAGACGTCTGTCAGCGAAACGAGCATGTGTGTGTGTGCGTTTGTGTGTGTCCGGAGGTGGGATTGTACGTGAAAAAAAAAAGAGGCGGACACTTTAACAAAAATGGAATACAACGCTTGAGGCAGCGGTCGAGATACACACACAAATGCGCTGAGTACGGTAATATGGTCATCACGAGCAAGGTTATTTGGAGGATGGCATACTTCTTTTTCAGTCATCGTGAACACTCACAACAGGTATCGGTGCAAGAGCGCGTGGTCGTGGGGGTATCCTGAAACATATATATATATATATATATATATATATGCATTTCAGAGTGTGCGCGGTGCCTTTTGGTGCCAGGCAGCACTTATTTGTTGATCAAAGCATATGACGATCCCTGAAGCTTTTTTGTTTGTTTGCCTGAACTCGGCTTGGGGTGTGGAAACCTCCGCACGTCCCTGGATTTACTTCGATTTCCATTCGCGTCACCCACACAGTTTGGAATGCATTTGGACGAGCAACGTCAGTGATACAAATGCAACACTTTTGGCGAGAGACTCCCTTACATTCGATCGGGTTTCACAGTCTGATAAATTGGAAAAAAAAAAAAGGAGTGCGTCACAGTGAAGAAGAGTAAATTTGAGGTGCAAGAGCAGCAGATAGAAATGATAGCGGAAAAAGAGAAGACAATGCTGAACAAACACACACACACACACACACACATGTATCAGCACTGGATACGAAATGGCGTTGTGTGAGTCGTGTGGCGAATTTCAGGAGGGGGATACAGACTGGCGAATTAGCACCAAACACAGAGATACACACACAGAGAAAAAAAAAATCCGAGCAGAAAGAGGGGAATGTAGTCATGAGACGTAAATGTAATGTACAAAGAAAACGTTTAGTTGCCGATAGGCGAAAGAGTCAAGAGACTCTCTCTCTATATAGTCGAAAAAGTAAAAAAAAAAAAAACAGACGTGGACGACGAGAGACATGAGAATACGAGAGCAAAAGAAACAACGGCAGACGAGCTACAAAAAAATAAAATAGCGTCCGCCTTAGGAGTGTAAAATCCACCCCCGGATAAAACATATATATATATATATATATTATTTTTTTTTGTAAATACGATTGCTTTTCTCCATGAGTGCACGTTGTCACCCTTTATTCTCGTTTCTCTCCAGCCTGACTGCAGAAAACGTCTGCTGCCAGTGCTCTTGACAATCAGCCTCTGCTGACATAAGGGGAAAATAAACGATTCTTTTTACGTTGGCTGATGCTCTATCGCGCGGACCTGGAGCTCACGAGCGCGTTGCTGCAAATGACGCCGTTTCGGTAAAATCCAAAACAGCAAGCCAATATCGATGCACAGCACCATAATAGTGAAGAGATACAGAATAATAACGGCAGTGAAGCGCCTCTGAGGACTGAAAACTGCACCCAACTCTGATGATGTGGGAGCGGAGACGTCAGCGCCGAACGACCCACTGTACCCGTCTGCAGTATAGTTGGTCGGGAAATAATTTTGCGCCAACGTCGTGGCACTTGCCACCCACGAACTCAAGTCGACTGACCCACACAAAAGAGGTAAAATGTTGTTCCCCGTTACCAGAAATGGTGAGAACAGCGCATGGAGGCCACCGACAGTGCTGGTGTCTGGGGAAATCAAAGTCAAGAACTGCTGCATAAAAAATCGATCGGCGCAGGCGACGTCATTGCAGTCTGGCACAAAGTCCGTAAAGGACTTCGCGTTGCACAAATGGGAACGCATCGGAAAAAAAAGTATAACGAAGAATAAAACACTCACGTGTAAAGAAGAGTCGCGCTAAGAGTTTCGCGGTTCTACAGCTGGCGTAGCCCCGCTTGAGGCGCACGTTCTCCGCTATGGAACTTCAGGACTACTAGTTGTGGGCGTTTCTGAGAGACTTCGCGGGTACGAAGACCTTTTTGTTATTACCCCTCACACAGAAGTTTTCAGGGAAACAACGATATATAAAAGTATATATACATATATATATATATATATATATAAACCGATGTTTACAAAGCGAAGACACGAGAAGGGTTCCTGGCAGCGCTACGCAGTGGATGATGCTCGATATTGTCTGGGCGCTTTGCTGACTTGCAAAGGAAGCAGTCTTTCTAAGAGATGTCCATATGGTTGCATGTGTTTAAGAAGAGGCCGGGCATTGCGTGCGACGGAGAAGAGATGGAGGAGGGAGGAGAGTAGCGACTCATTCGTCATAAAATACGATTTTCTTCAATGAAAATTCGATGCCGATTTCCGTGTCCTCGGTGGTCTGACTGTTGAGTAAATCCCTGGTGCAGCTGCGTCATACAGATTTCCAGAAATTACAAGAAGTGCCTCGCGGCCCTCCACACCTTTTATTTTTTTTTTCTGCTCCGTATCATTAGCCCCCTTCCTCCGCTTCTGCTGATAACAGACAGATGTATGAGAGGGCTTCATAGAGTGTCTAGCACATTTTCTATTTGAAAGAGCTTCAATATACTTTCACACGAGCTTCCCGCCCTGACTCTCGCGCGCGCTGCTACGTCAGTGCAACTTCATCAGTTAACCTCCGAGTGTATAGGCAGAGACACTATTTGTTCCGCAGCGGCGTCTCACCCTGATGTGCAAGGCCTGCCTGCTTGTCACCCAGTATTCGGACGAAGTTGGAAAAGGAAAGAGGGAGGGGAAGGGAATGGGAAGGTGACGAGTACTACTTACCAAGGTGTTTCCGTTTTCGTTGTTGTTATTTGCCTTCGTCGAAAGAAGAAAAAAATCCGCCGTCCCTTCACACTCTCCGCTTCAAACAACGTTTTTTTAGTTCTCCTTGGCCAATCATGCATCTCCAGATCAGCCCCAAATGACGGTCTCCAATCAAAAATCCCTCAGAAATATCAGCCACACATTGATAACAAACAGGTATCACGAAAAAAAAAAAAGAATAGCATCTCTGCGCACATCTTCACGCATAGATCCAGACGTACACATGTATACTGAAAGGATTTGTTTTTGTGTATCGGGTACAGATTCTTGTCATTTATTTTCTCTGTAAAGCTGGTCTAGAGGTCATCTGTTTTCCCTACTCTGGTCCCACAAACGACACCTCTTAATTATATCCTAAAAAATATATATATAATATACAAACGCATATTTAAATACATTTATTCCTGCAAAAAAAAAAAAAACAGGAGGAAGCAATCGCAAAAAGAAAACACCCCGGAGCATTTACACATTGCAGTCGGGCCATCTTCGGATGGGGGAGGGGTTGAAAGAGGAACAAAGGAGAGACGATAAGTGGGCAACTCATGAAGAGCACAAGAGGTCACACACACACACACACCACAAAAAAACAAAAACATCCGGTTACTGTATATATTTCATGTTCCTGTATATCGTTCGGGGAGGGGTGGGGAGTGGACTCTTTTTCATTTCCCACTTTCTAACAGTCGTAGGTGGATGGCCACCTACATGTGTTTCACTTCTCTTCTCGAGCATGTAATACTCTTTTCGTTAACTTAGAGCAACGAGCCTCGATGCTGAGAAAACCTCCTTTCCACCTCCCACCCCGCACCACTTCGTTGTGGCCACTGCATGGAAGGAGTATGCGTTCCGCTTCACATGGCGTTATCAAGCAAACAGTTTTTTCGATGAAATCCCGAAACTGACCCCGGAGGTGAGACTCGAAGAAATAGCACATGGGAAAACCCGGGGAGGGGAGGGGGGAAGGGGGACGGTAAGCGAAAGAATACATAAACCGCACAGCTTGCAGAAAGTGTGTAAGCATGGAAAAACAAAAAGATGTCTATCAAAAAATCCTCGAGGATCAACCAACTTCCAAGTGAGTGTGCAGAAAGAAAAAAAAGCCACGAACCGATGATCGTTCCCTGTCAAGTCCGCACAGGGTACATAGGGAACGGCAACGGCGACTCAAGTAAATATGTATATATGTATATATGTATATATATATATATATATATATCCAGCTGTTCGTCAAGAAATGTATACAAAATACATGAGATAAAAGCGCGGTGTACGTATCTCGTAGCAATGTTCCTTGATCCACAGCGAGAAAAGAGAAGGATCCGTGACGTGTGGCCCCGCAAAGAGTAAAAAGTAAAGACTGAGGACAGCACACTGGTATTACACGAAATTGAAGCACATGGGGGGGGGGGTAGTCAGCTAGAATCACCAGTCGGCGAAAAAAAAAAAGACATAAAAAAAATGAAAAATGAATATAGACGTCGCTGTGGAATCCAATAAAACAATAGATATTTGCACATTCTTGAAACAAAGCAGTGCCCCTAAACAGCCACTTGAATACAACCCACTCCCTACAAGGAAAAAAAAAGAATTTCCACTGCATACGGGCCATCAAAAGTCCGTTCTGCGCTCTTTCTTTGTCATGGAAGATTCTTCCCTGTCAGCATTAGTTTCTCAGGATCCTGCAGATATGACTTATTTTCTTTTTTTCTCACGTGACCTCGTAGAGGATCGCTGTCTTCCTTACCAACGTCTTTATGCACATACGGAACGCGAGGAGATCAAAAAAACAAAATGCCGAAGTTGCATACCTTATTTCTGAAAATGCTAAACACACAAAAGTACTGACCCCCATCACGTCCTCCCTACAGTATGCGCTTGTCTCTTTTCCTGGTCAGTAACACAACCACCGTATTTTTTTTTTGTGTGTGTAGGAGGAGGGGTGTGGGTGGGGGGGGGGTCCGTGTTTTACTCCCTCTTTTCCCGACGGCAGATGAGCGTAACAAGTTCTGGGCACACGAATCTCCAAAGCGTTAAGGAAAGCAAAGCTGGCAAGGCAATGGTGTGCTGGGTCGTAACAGGTATGAAGTCCAACCCCCTAAGGAGAGATGAGTGTAACCTCAACACAAATTCAAAACAACAACAACAACAAAAAAAGCAGGAATACACACCAAATTAAAGGTGAAAGTCACCCTTTCCTTTCTCGTCAAGTAGGAACGGGAAAGTGGCTAGAGAGGGGGGGAGACACCGATCTACGAGCTGAATCGATTGTGTACCCTTCTCGCAATTACAGTCACCACTCCTCCAAGTGAGCAGCGAGCACACATTTCAAAGAATACTTGGTTCCAGAGACAACAAGCTGCATTTTTTTTTTTTAGACGGCCCATAGCCAGTCTGAAAAAACAAAAACACACATCGAAGCGCAGCGTCCCAAAGACCGTAGCTGTGCAACTCCCTTCAAGGTCACAATCCACAACCCCTCGCCATCCGCAGGATAAGTCCCATCCGTGCGCCCGCTTGCTGTCGCTGCCCTCAAGAATGCAGCCAGGACCGAGAACGGGTTCTTACCTCTAGCTATGCGAATAATCAACAGAACGTGTTGGGCGGAAGGGGGGAGGGCGGTGCCGTCAGCGGGGCACCGATGGGTGCCCAGAGACAACGAGCATTCATTTCAAGGGGCAGAATTGCCCAAGATAGTTCGAGAGAATGAGACACATTTCTGAGAACCGCCCTGTTTCATCCGCAGCAGGTGCTGAGTGAGGAAGCAAACACTGAGCGGTAAAAAACAAGAGACTCCCTTAACATCGAAATGTTCAGGTGTAGGGACATCGTAAAAACAAGAAAAAAAAAAGAGTGAGCCTCTGACATTTTCCGGCGTTGAGGGCATCGACTGCGAACAATAATCGAATCGGTTTACCCCACAATCCTCAACAACTTCACCGGCGAACTACCCCCCCCCCTCCTTCTTTCGCTACTAAAACAAAAACGAAGGGGTAAAAAGATTTCCAGTGTACAACGCATACGCGCACGTCTGCGGTCACAATGAAACCTTGATGCAAGATTGGAGATGAATGAAATCAGCAAGATCAGAAAAAAAAACGTAGACGGGAGTTTGTTCGAGAACCCTGTCATGGAAAGCGAACGCGGCGGCGAACACAGGAGAGGGTCTGTGACTGCTCCTCTAGAAGGGTCCTTTTATCCACAGCCCCTCTCATCAATCACGACACGTGTCGACGCCTAGAACCGCTCCGCCGCTGTTGAGCCCCATCCCTCTCGGCTACGAAGCAAACTCACATGAGCACCCTTGAGGGGAGGGAGAAAAAAAAAAAAAAGAGCTGTCGAACGCCACCAACTGCAAAATATATGAAAAAAAAAAAGAAACACCATACAAGAAAAAGTGCTATGAACGAATGTACCCGAGGGACAGGAAAGAGAGCCCTAAATGCGGCTTACAACATAGTAAGCGCAACAGGAAATGAGGAGTACGACCCACGACGACAAGGTAAATGAGGACGTGGAGTAAAAAAAAAAACCCTAGGATGAGAATAGACAAGAATCCCTCCCGCCCCACAAAAAAGCACCGCATGCACATGGCCCATGAAGACACCAAAAAAAAGGTAATATTTGCTATATAAATATTTATATGCATGTAGTTAAAGAATGAGTGGCAAAATGCAGGCGATGAAAAAATATTGGCAACGAGTGCATTAGGTACCGAGAAGGACCCTGAGAAACGACCTAAACCAGAAAAAAAAAAAAAAAACAACAAGAAATAATGAGTGAATAGAGCATTCACGAGAAAGATCGTGCAGTGTCTCGAGAAAACAAATCCAAGTGAAGCATGAACAGCTAAAACACACACCAAATAGAGCAAATGCATAGAAAAAAAAATAAAAAGCAAAAACAGCTAACGGTGCACCCATAGTGACCTCCCCCCCCCACCCACACACACATACACACATGAAATGCGAGACAGAGACACAGATGTGTATATGTGTATTAAGGGAGAGAGACGAGAAAAATGGGGAACTGGGAAGCCACATGTGGCAGCAATGTGTAGCCACATACCGAGACCTTTGATGTGAAGAAGGGACACAGGCAGATCAAAAAGTAAACGGAACGACTAAGAAAATCGAGTGGAGGGACACAAAGTCATCACCCCCCCCGCCCCCCTCCAAAAAAAAATAAAAAAATGTATACAAGCGTGTAGAGTCGAATGCTTGCAGAGGAAAGAAAACAGAGGGAACAACATTTCCTGCCATTGACCTTGCCCTCGCCTCTGTGTGTGTGTGTGTGTGTGTGTGTGTGTGTGTGCCTCAATGTATCTTCACCACGTGCGCACCTACGCTTGGGCCTAGAAGAGCCGCGTTCTCGTGCTCAGTGGCAAGCTCATAAGGAGATACTCGCGTGTGGTTTCTTTCACAGTATTTTTTTTTTTCTTTGCAGGCTTTGTCAAGCCTCCACTCCATGAAACGGGTCGCCATTGGCAGCTGAGGCGAGACTGTCACCATCTACGCACATCATTGTTTCTTCTCTGGAAAAGAGGGTGGGTACTGCCTGAATTAAATTTTCGGGATCCACCGCCCGCATGGGAGCTCCCATCGGCCCGGGCCCATGATGAGACCCCACGAGCCTCGGCGTCTGATTGCGGTTCATGTTTGAAAAATCACTGTGCTTTGCCTCGGTGGTCTCTGCAGGAACATTCACGTAGAGAGAGCCGTTGCGCTCACGCAGAACCATTGGCACAATGGGGGGTCCCTCTTTCGGGGTCTTGATAGTAGCGCAGCAGTAGGCCAAAATGAAAAGCAATAGGGCTAAAATGAGAGCGGCTGGCACAACGAAAAGCACCCACCAGTGCGCCTCTGCCCATGTCAGCTCCCTGTAACCCTTGACAAAGATGGGTTGATTGAGCCTAGTGGAGATGGGGAGGAAACCTAGATAATCCTGCGTTTCACAGAAAACCACAAATTTGCTTACGTCGACGTAGGGATCCCCTGCCGCAACCGTCGCATCCACGTTGACATGTCGACCGGCAGTGGCTGTAAGCCCGGTCACAGCCATGTAATAGTAGCCGCGAGGATTTGACCTGGTCGTATCCCATGCAACCGGATACCCAGTCGGGGCATTCCCGGCCTGAGGAAGACCAGCGTATAGAGAAAAAAACTGCGCGACACCCGGCTGTCTATCCATCAACGAATTTTCAAAGATCGTGAGCAGACCATATCGAAAGGTAAACGTGCATATGCCGGAGTTTGGCTCGACTGAGATGTCCCTCTGCTGCTGAACACACCGAGCAGTGAAGGCGCCGACTGGCTCTGCGCTGGAACCTGTATATGTGAAGTAGCCCGTGGTTCCAAGCTCTGCTGCAGACTGAATAGCGAATTGATCATCCTTGGCTGGTATCTCGGCGGAAAAAATGTTCATTCCCCTCTCCATGCAGAACTGATTCGCCGCAGTTCGCGAAGTCGCAGATGCGGCTGCCACCTGGGGACTGTATAGCACATACGCGGGTGTGTTGAAGTTGAGTCTGTAAAAGGGTTGGAGATCTTGTCCTTGTGCTCCTATGGCTGCGAGCTGAAGAGCAAGAAGGACCGATATCACGGTCCATGCACGACTCTTCTGCAGCACTTCCATCTCGGGTGCGGGTACGACAACCTGTGACAGGTAGACCTTTTAAAAATTCAATTCGAGTACAGGGAAAATAGACAGGAGAACAAAAAACCGTGTCCAAGGAACCCAGAGAAGGGAAAAAGCGGTATATATTTTTTTTCTTGATAAAGAATTTAATACTCAAGAAGCTGTCCTATTGTTGTGTGTTTTCTTTTTGTGCGTCTGCCTGTCTTGTTCTCACCTAATGACAATATAAGCAGAATAAAAGAGGAGCGCGATGGGAAGCGAAGCGAGCGGAGAAGGCAGACAGAGCAAAAAAAAAAAGAGTTTAAGGTAGCCGCAAAGGTGAGTGAGGGGATCGATATCATGGGAAATTCATTGGGCATACGATTTATGGCAGTCGACATGTGAGCCAGAGTAGAATATTCTTTTTTTTTTGTGAGGGTATTATAATTAATGAAATTTCGGTCAGTGACCGAAAAAAAAAAAAGCATCCTAACTCTCATCTGTGACGTCAGGACATCAACAAAGGAGAAAAGAGCTGAGTACCACTATATTGTAAAACGCATAAGCGGAAAACATATCACCTTGTGCGTTCATCATGCGCCTATGAACACGCTCTTAGGAAACCCTGCATATCGAACAAAACATTCCTGAGCTTTCTCGCTTTCAATTCGTTTTTTTTTTTTTCATTTCCCCACAGTCATTGCGCCACGCATTCGCCACACTGCACCGGAGGCACACAACTCCCTAGTGCTTCGACCTTTTATTCAAGTCACCTCCCTCTCGCAGCCAGTCCCACGGCAAACGGTCATCACGTACCGCAGTCTATCCAGGTGGTTTAGGGTTCTCCTCCTCTAGCAGACAGCCAGCTTCTTTTGTGGGGTGCATTGGGGTCACACCTTAAGACCTCGCCCACGGCGTGGAGGGCGTGGCGGCGTGTTCAATGCGACGCATCAATACGCCACCACGCCGTCCACACCACGCCGCCCGGCACCTCGCTAAATTGGATGCAGAGAAACAAGAGGAGGGAGGGGGAGGGGGAGAGGTTAGCAACACCCTCCTGCTGACAAAGTAGTTCCACATGAACACGACGACAGGCGACTGTTTGGCCTTCCCGCTGCATTGAGAGCCCACGGACCCCTGCATACTCCCTCCCCTCACTTTGCCACCCATCACTGCGGCGCTGTCGTCAGTTACCGTACTAAACAGAATCACAGGGTAAAGACAAGAGCCGTCAAGCACAAGAAGAGAGTTAGACAGGCTGGAGTTCGTTGCTCACGGCTGCTGGATGAAGCGCATCAAGGAAAACAGATCAAAAGAAAGCCCTTTGGCGTGTCCCAAGAGACTAGCGAGTGCGCCAACTATCTGGTAGGAGTAGTGTGTCGCAAATGTTTACCGGGACGCGTTGAAGTGAGGTAATGGACAAAGTGGGGGGAATCAAGAAGAAACAACAAAAAAGGCAAGTACAGCAAACAGAAGGCTACAATACCGAGAGAAAGAAAAGACACTTCGAGCGAGAAAAAAAGAAAAACTATTAGCACCAGTGAAAAAAAAAAGGCACGGTAATCTGGAAGAAGTGCATAAAATCAGCGGGCTTTGTGTCGTTTTTTTTTCAATTTGCTGTGAGGAATTCGGTGACGGGCTCGCGAACCTCAACACTTCAAGTATGCATCACATTTTTTTATTCACCAAAAGCAGGGTTTACACGTGCAAGTAGGTGAATGTGTTTGGGTGTCATTCCGCCGTGTCATTTAAGAAGAGGTATGTGACTTGCTCTTCGAAAGGGAGAGGAATATTTGCTCATATGCTTCTACAAAAAAAAAAAGAGTAGAAGACACTACTACTCCTCTTTCAGCAGGAGATGGCAGACGGGAGGAGGGGGGGGGGCAATAACAGCTGCATCTCACACCTCTGTCCGCACGCGTTCGATAAAGTTGTTCTTTGTCTCTTTTTTTCCCTCTCTTCCGTCGCCTTTTTTACTCACACTTTTTTTCTTTGCATTGGAGATCTCTTCCCGGCGTTATTATCCTTTACTGTTACACAGTGTGGCCGCAATGGGGAACGGATTTGCACACACACGCACATCCTTCCTCAACTGACCGGAAAACAATGCTCACACCTCCGCACAGGTGCATAGAACTATATATACATATACATATATATATATATATATATATAACTAAATATATGTTGGAGCCATGATGAAAATAAAGAGACGAGGTTCGCATCAAAAAGTTGTTGGACAACGACGTAAAAGAGATCAGCCCCACTGCAGAAACACTGAACAATGCCGAAAAGAAAAACAAAAATACAGACAACTGAAGAGAGGCAACGACACCGCCGCACGGCACCGGCGGGGGCAAAGAAGGGCAACGGTAATAAATATATATTTGTAAGTGGTGCGTATCCGCTAAGAGGGTCTTATTCGTCTGGGAAAAGAGCGAGATCCCACCATCGGCAAAAAATCTATCCACAAGAGCAGCGCCACTATGCACTTCTTCGAGTGGCTATCACAAGCGATACTTTGGGCGGTGTCGTGGGAGGGAGCCACTTAGGAGGAGGAGTTCTTTTGCGCCCGACCAACAACAGCAAACAGATTTTTGTTGAACTACTTGGGGAACAACCTATTCATCCGCGCGCACACCTCCTCGAAATTGTCAAACCCGTTCAAAAGACTATTGTGAAAAGAGGACGGGGTGCCGACAAGCTCGAGGACCCTCTCTGCGTCTGCGCCACCTTTTTGAAACTGCGGGTGGCGTGCGATGGAGGAGACAGCGTAGTTGATAATTTCGTCCTGCTTTGAGTACAAGACAAGTTTGTTGTTGTGTTTGACTTTGCCCCACCACGCCAGGGTTTGGAGGTCCCCTACGAGCATAGGAAACACCCTTCGAGTTACGTTCGGGGTTAAATAAGAAAAAGCCACAGCCGCATCGGACATGGAAGAGAAGCTGCGATCCACCACAAAGGGTGCCCGCGGATAGCATTCAGCTACCACCTGTGCCACGATGCCACCGCCGATACTGTGGCCAAAAAAAAGCAACTTCTCCTCGTCAATCTTTTCCCGCTCCATGTACGCGCGTGCTACAGCAGCGGCATCTTCCACCAAATCGCTGAGTTGAGAGACATGTCCAGTGCTGTGACCGATCCCGCGAGGGTTATAAAGAATCACGTGTGCTTTCAAGGCATCACTGAGCACGTTAATGTCGCCGAGCGTGTTCTCGAGAAATTCGGCGTTGCCGCCGCAATAAATGACCCATCGCGACGTCTCATATCCTTGCTTCACCACCACCGTGTGCAGCTCTCTTTTCCCGTCAAGCGAAGGGATTACTCGCGTATCAAGAGACTTGTCCTTCTTTACGAGAAGCGTGCGAGCGGAAGCACGAAAGCGTCGATCACGCATGGCCTGTTGCTCAAGCACCTGCAGAATATTAGCTGGGTAGCAGGCAAGGATAACGATGCCGCCGAGGAGGCTCCAAAGCTGCAAGAGGGTGACCGCCAGCGTTGTCCGCCCCCCAATTTTAGGGAGAAAACCCTTTGCCCCAAACGCCAATGCCGTCACCAAAGACGGAAAAACGATCGATCGTGTAACCAGATGACTTGTCCATCCCACCGTCAAGTAGCAGAGAGTAGCTAAAAATCCTTGCATCGTCAAGGAGCAAACATACCACACAAAGGGACCACGTGCAACGTACAGCTGAATGATAAACCATCCAATCGATGGCACGAATATCCTCAAAGCAGGAGAATAATGTCGGCTGGCGCAATTGTTGACTGCCGCTACGAACAGCACAATGACTGACGTGGCGATCATGTTTACCATGCGCTTCTTTTCTCGGGGCTGAGTGAGGGAGGGAGGAAGGGCTGGGTAGTCAAAAAATAAACAAAAGGAGATGAAGAGGGGGCGGGTCGACAAAGTGCTGCCTGGCAGTTGAAGATACGCGACTACTCTATCTGAGGCCTTCCAGAGGGATGGGGGAGGGGGGCAGCGATCACGAAACGAGAAGGGCTGACCACAGGAAAGAGGCGCGACGGTTTTGGATAGGTTTGACACGGAAGCGACCAGAGGCACAGTTGAGTCAGACAGACACACACAAACGAGCAGGTATCTATTGGCCGTCGAAGGTAGCCAACTAGAATTGCCCGAGCGCAGGAAGAATTTTTTCACCCTGTTATGATGCACAACCGAGTTTACAAGAACAAATAATAATAATGATAATAATAATAATAGAAACACGAAATCCGTCGGAAGGGACTAAACAGACAACGCTGCTAAAATTCGAAATATTATTAAAAAAAGAGAAATGGGGCAAACTGAACAGAAGCTTGCTCAGCTTTCCCGCTTCATATACATATATAGAAAACCCTGCCAAGCTATACACATACACACATACACATATATATATATATATATATGTGTGTATATCTATTTAATAATACTGCTCAAAAAAAAAAAAAACAATTTTTTTTTCTTCAAACACTCGTTTCCCTTCAGTGCTGTTGCAAATAAGAAAACAACGGAAATCCGAGGACGGTAAATGCTGTGGAAAAGTTACCACGGTAAAAGGAGTATCAAAGACGTGAACGGGCGAGAAAAAGAAATTTCAAACCTTTAAACGATAATAGCGAACGGTAAAGGAAACATACAACACAAGGAGACATACACTTTTAAAAATATATATATTGCTCGATCAGAAAAGCTGTATATTATACAGCCCGGCTAGAAACAGGCCGACAGGGAGATAATATATATATATATATATATAATCCTGGCGACACCAGTGTCTGGGAACAAAAATATACGAAGAAAACTCGAAGATAGGCACAAGTATTCTTTTTTCCCCCTCTTTTTCTATCGGTCTTCTCCCTTTACAGAGACGAGCTAGTGAGACTACAGCAAAAAGTTTGCCAATTAACTAACATATATATATATATATATATATATATATTCACTTGTGGTTCAAATATAATATGTGTGTGTGTATGGGAGGGAGCAGTGTACATACAAGAAAAAGAATCGAAAACATCGAAAAAGCACGGAAGCACACGTCAAAGATAGTGGGTGTATGAATAGAGGCATGGATGGGGGCGAAACAAAGAAACGCACACACACACACACACGTGAACATATGTGGTATATGTATGATTATCCATTAGGTTTGGATAAAGTAGGGGGAAAAAGTGAATGCGATAATAATACACAGAAGAAGCGATGAAATCGGGATAAGTGGGGAGAGCAGAAGCAGTAGTTGGCGGGCAGTAGAGATGGTCAGAACAACGCCAAACAACAAACAAAAAGGTGGACAAGATGAATGCATATCACCTTCCTACACACTCCAACATTTTTCACTGAACAATGCAGCGTCGACGCAAACACGGGACATACGGGATAAGGCAAAAATTCTGTTTCTGCGATCAGCCATCGAAGTGCTGCAGTAAAATAATAATTAAACGTGGGTACTCAGCCGCCACCCAGTACCTCCAGAAACGCGTGGAGGGGAGCGATGGTCCGCGGGTAATAGAAAAGGGTCGTCGGCAGAGCGAAATTGCTGAGCAGGCAGCTCAGCAAACCCTTTCATTTCTTTTTTTTTCCTTTCGAGTGTGCATTAAAGATAGACATAACCACAGACACAGTACACATCGAACCGTCATTGATTTCCTTCGGAAGCCGCTTACCTACACCGTGCTCGTCTGGAGAACGCCCCTGTAACAGGGTCAACAGACTCTCCAGCGTGCACTCTCATGCAGACGTTGAAGAAAGCTTAAGTGATCAGGTCCATTTCTCTGGCACTACTGCCTCAATCGCCTGCGCAGTCGCGCGTTGGAAATCACCGGTTATTCCAAGTCTCTGTCCACTCGGGTATTTGTCGGGGGGATGTTCGGGTGTCACCCAACGGTGCCCAGCTGCTGCCCACGGTACCGGAGCCTAGTAGACCGGCACGTGGAGATCCAGGGATCATAGTGGCGGTGGTTGCGTTACAGATAGGGTGTGGAGAAAAGGGGGAGAAGAATCCTCAATGACTACCCCTTACACTGCTGTTCTGGCTGCAAGGCGTGTGAATAAGACTTATCCGCGCCCGCAGCAAACTTCCCCAAAACACACACACACACACACACATGTGTGAGTGAGTGAGAACAAATATAGTCCACGGATAAAAAATTGCAGACGCTGCCAAGTGGCCGCCACGGTACCTGTGAGTAATTGTTTTGAATAAAGACATTTTTCTGATCCGGCTCGATGGTAATCTTTTTTTTTTTGTGTGTGTGTGTGAATACTGTATTCACTGCGTGCGGCTTCCCTTCTATCGGTGTCGAGCGGCTGCCGGGTTCTCACCCCGAGTCGTGCACAGGTTGAGACGAACCATATAAAAAGTGTTTTACTGCTGCCAGCATCTTCCATTGATGGTCGGCCATCACGAGCACGTTGTCTTCCGTCGTGCGCAACAACACAGAATAAGCGTAGGACGACGCAAATGTCAGGGCAGAGAGGAAAAAAATGAACACGTGATCGAGTGGAAACGAATTTCCGCTGGTGATGGACCAGGCAAATAATGGAGTGACGAGAAAGGGTATTAATGCTCTCACCGAGGCACCGCAAGATTGGTTGATGCCCATGATCGAGCCGACATGTTGTGGCGGGGCCGATTGGGCAGTCAGCATGGTCACAAGTCCATAGCCCCACGAGGCAAAGAATTGGCGGACGCTCGTGCACAAAACCACCGCCGGGAAAATGAGGCCCGAGTGAATGAAATAGGAGGTAAGAGGGAGCACGGTGATGGAAAGACCGCACCCCATCACGGCAATGCGGAACAGACCCAACTTGTTCACGTACCGACTGCAAGCTTTGTGAAACAGAAGATTGGATGCGACACAGGGAACGCTGTTCGTGAAGATGATGTAGCTAACCTTGTCCGCACCGAAGCCAAGACCGCCCTTGTCTACGTTAGCGATCGCCCAGAGGGGCACGATCTCCTGCACAGCCATGTCAGCCGCGCTCAGCAGCATGTACAACAGCAGCATGGCCCGAGTAACAGGACGCTGTAGGGCTTGTTTGTAACCGAATCGTTTCTCCTCACCATCACCTTGGCTCCCCTCAGGGAGCTGGAGATGCTCATCATTGATTCGCCTCAACGCCTTCTCCCCACCCCCTCCCGACTCTGTGTCCACTACGATCAGGTGGCCATCATCGTCTGGTGTGTCCTTGATCGCATCAGGGTGATCGGAGTGACGAAGCCGATCGCTGGTGTCATTGCTCAAAGCCGACGTCCTCAGTGGCGGGGAGGACGGTTGCACACTCCTCGAAAGGCCTGCGCAGTTACGATCTTGTGAATCATCACACATGGGCAATGAGCAGCGGTTGTGGTGGGGTTGTGGGTGTTCTGAGTGTAGGTTCGAACCTAAGGGCCAGTCTGTGGCGAAAGAGAGAGTTTCGGCGATTACCAGGCGATCGACACGGGGATCTTCATGGAGCACTGGCGATGCAACTGTCAGCGATGCCACCGCGCGCGTAAACGAAACATTCCGGACGAGCAGCTCGGCAGCCTCTATGGATCCCATGTCGCTTCGCTGGTCATCGTCGCGGGGAGAGTCATCTGCATCGTCGCTGTTCGTAGATGTGGTCGGGATTTCTTTATTTTTGTTTACACTCAGGGACGGGTGAACAAACATTTGTGGCTCTCGCCAGAAGCAAGGATAGATGTATCGCAGTAGCATCGGGAGCGGCTGTGCCTTCGGGTTTGACTCCATCACAAAGAAAGTACACACGACCATACCAATATTTGTGTAGATGAACATGACAAGGCTCGGTAGAAGTGCAGGATATCGACTAAAGGCACTCTCCTTGCTCACATGCGCCCATCGCAGCGCCGATGAGTGAGCAGGATCGTACAATACACCACCGAGAGTAGGACCAATCAAGACACCAATACCGTAACATAAACTCACGAAGGCGAAACCCTTTGCAGCGTTTGTTTTGTCAGTTATGTCGGACATCATTGTCTTCGCGACGAGGACATTGCCGTTGAAAAGTCCGTGAAGAAATCGGAATATGGCGCACATCGAGACGCTCGTACTGAGACCGAACCCCAACATCATGAGTCCGCTTGTGAACAGACCACTGATGAGAGGGAACCGTCTGCCATACTTGTCGCTCATCCAACCCCACAACTTTGAGCTTACCACTTGGCCAAGCATAAAAACACCGATCAACATTCCTGAGTAATACCCTGCTTCATTGACGGAGATACCTTTCAGATGTGAAACAAGCAACCCGACAAACGGCAAGAGCATGGTGCTGCAGATACTCTCGTTGAGAAGAACAAACGTCATGGGAAAAAGCTGGTTCATCGGAAGCGGCGTCACTCTTTTTTTCCGAGTCAGCGCGATCCTTTCGTCTTCACGTTCTTGGCCGTTGTCGCTCACCACGGAACCACACGGCTTGTCATGGGCAGATGTCCCCATTAGCAATACAGAGGGCAAAGAGAGAAAAAGGAGTCCAATGACGGGGGGGGGGAGGAGGGAGAAGAGAGGAACCGGAGCGGATAGCAGAAACTAGAACCTACGATCACTTCTCTGCAGACGGACGAGGAAAAAAAAAACACAGGTAGATCAGCAAAGACGGATTATCGACACCCCGCCTTCACCAAAAAAAAAAAAACCCGATTGGTGTGTATGATGAATGCCTTTCAAAGGAAAATGTATATATGTTTGTATATATTTGGGTTCAGAATTCCTGTGCTTGATTCGAATTAAAAAAATATTATATATATATATATATATATATATTTTAAAACACAAATTAGACAAAACGAGGCCTATCGAAATATTTACAATGAATTAATCTCCTGGAGACAATCAACACAAGAAAACCAAGAGAGACGAGAAATAGATAAAAAAAATACAGACACACAAATATATATATAAATATATATTACAAAGTGCAAGTTACAACGCTAGAAGAAAGAACAGGGAAAGTGGAACACTTTTCCAAAGCGTTGCAATACTTCCACGCGCACGCTGGCCTCTACTTTGCCGTCTGCAGTGTGGATCAAGTAATGAAAATGGCCCAATAAAAAAAAATTCCAACAGACGATTGCTACACTTTTTCTAGCGGAATCAGGGGTAGGAGGAAGAGAGAAAAGTAGCAGCCACTGTAGACAGCACACTTATGAAAGACTTCTCTATTGAATGAGCAATAGCGAGTGGCGCGGTCAGCCGCAGAGAGTTACTAGTGACGCGGCACACGATAAAAAAATTAATAATTATAAAAAGTATCCTGTGGCTGAAAAGATATATACCCCTCTACTCTTCCGCTTCGCTGTTGCCTCTCGCCTGCTTTTTGCTTGGCTTTCTCCTGAATCACAGAGTGGGCTGGGAGGAACGGCTGTTCAAAAAGCGGGAGAGAGGGAGGAAGTGATGAAGGGCGCGAGCGTTGAGGATGAGAAGCATTCACAACCAGTACAAAAAAAAACACAGACACACACACACGCGCGCAAATCACATGAGGAACAAAAGCACGCACAATGCTACTAAATAAAGACAACGCGCAATGAATACGACAACTATGCAAGGAGCTCGGGGGGGGGGGGCGTTCCTCGAGTATTCTGTCGGTGCAGTTGTGTATATATAAAGAAGTATATATATATATATATATATAAATGTGTGTGTATGTGTGTAACTCTTTCTCTTCGGCTTCCCGTCTAAAATACAGTGTCGAGAGGGGGGGAAAGGGGAATGTATACACGAATTCCACACTAACCGTTCCAACGACAAAGCAACAACAACACCAGAAAACCGGATTCGAGCACTCGTCCTCCAATAAATACTACCAGAAGGAAATGTACAAAACAGGCGAGTACACGCAAAACAACAATAATAGTGAAACAGGTAAAAAAAAAAAAAATGGAACAGCAGAATTGAGATACGAGTGTGCTCGTGTATACAAGTGCGTGCGCGTGTCTGTGTTCGACACTGAAAGGGGAACACTGAACCACACCTTCTTGATTTTAATATATACAAAAAAAAAAAAAAACGGGATGTCAAATATATTGTTTATTTCTCTTTTGTCCTTGTTCGTTTACGCTGGTCTTACTCTTAACAGCGGCACAAGGCTTGGTAGCAGAATCGGGAAAAAAGGGACGTCAGGCCGAAGGAGAATAGCACACCAGCACGAATAACCTAGTTAGTCAGTACCAAGACACCCAGAACTGTCAGAAAAAAAAAGCAGAGGAATGAAACACCAAATAAAACTTTGGATGAGTGGATGACAGAGCCTTCCAGGGTGCATGAAAAAGGGGAGGTCTTTTCTTTAATGAGGAATATGTGCAATTAGATAATAATCATTTAAGAAAATGAAGAAAGGTTCCATAAACCTCCTCGGACCGCACTCGCTTTGATACACTATAGCTCACTTGCTCAATCGAAATCGGCGGCGTTCACACCAACGACATAAAACGTAAAGATGGGGAGCACGAAACTCGGCGCAGGCGCGCTGCCACTTTTTATGTCCCCTCTAGTAAGAGATTACGCACTTTCTACCTCGCGGCCTCTTTGCTGTTAACGTTTTCGTTCCACGAGTATGTTTGCGTGTGTAGATTTTAGAGAAGTAAATAGTGTCTATCCGACTGTGGGGGGGGGGGAGGATCGGTATTTTTCTTTTATTTCTGGGTGAGAATGCACGAATAATAGTTTGACTGAATGGCGAGTCAGTTCTTATTTGAACTCTTCTTCTTGTGTGCGTGTGTGTGTGTACTGCGGAATCGTTTTATTGTCCTTGTTTTCAGTGCATTACAAACAAACATGTAGATGTATATATACAGAGAGAGATATATACATAGATTTATAGAGAGACACAGGTACAAGTGTCATGAAACGTACGTTTTACATTGTAATGTGTATTGGTTTCAGGAGGGAGCAGGTAGGAAGGGGGTGGCGTGGACAGTCAAGGAGTTGGTGAGGTTGAAGAGGTGAAGAAAAAGCGGAGGTCTCTCATGGGACACACACAATTCGTCGGCAGTTATGCTTCATGCAGTCGTGCAATGAGAGCGGCACAGTTGGTGCAGCAGCTCCCATGCCGTGGTTACTGAAGGGGAGAAACAAGAAGAATGAGTTTTCTCTTTCGCGTGTTTCGGACGGGGGGGGGGGGGGGTAGAAGCCTACGAGCAGATCGAAGTCCTGCATACACTTTTGGATCAAGATGTAAAAAAAGCTTTGATATGAATTCCCGTCACGCATCCTTGATGACGTAACGTGATGAGAGGCATGAGGATACGTGTCAACCCTTTTGTCAGTGAAATACATGCGTCTTTAAAATTCGTCGCCTCTACACATCACACTGCAGTACGAGGAGGTAAAAGTTCGATTACCACCACAGCCACAAGAGCAGAAATGTAATTTGTAATTGGGGGCATACACACACGGCGAGAAGTAAATCCGGTGAATAGGAGAGAGAGTACCAAGGAAGCAAACGCATGTCTGCGCAACGTCGGGATATCTGCTTTCGCATGTGCTCACACGAATCTTCGCTTCGCCACACAGTACTGGTACCTCTCAGGAGCCAAGTCTATGCACCTGCCTCGATTTGTGAGCACCCCCACTCAGAGGGTGGAAATGTTCCTTTAAAAGGTAGTACACTCACAGGAACGACAGACGTTTCGCACACTTGGGCACTTACCACCACCCCATGGTAAGGGTGCACCTGTGCGACGCGCCTCAAATAGGACCCTTAGCAGGAGTACGGAAGGGAAAACGCGACGCGCTAGCAAAAAAAAAAAAGGAAAACCGGAGAAGCGAGAAAACTGCGTCGTACAGTCCTCTACGACTCGACGAGGACAACACAGGAAAGCTGCCTACGCTTTCAGGGAATAAAAAAAAATGTTTTTTTTTTACGCAAACTCGGTCGAATTTCGTGTTCCGGAGAAGAAACAAGGATCCGCTACATTTTCAAAATCGTGTACCCGAGAATCGATGCAAAGCCGGAACCGTCTCATATACCAACACAGACCAAACATATCAAAAACCTGTTGTCTTTCAGGTTCTTTCAGATGAGAAAGTCGGTGTGGCTACCTGTTGAGCAACATATGTGGATGTCACAAAATCACTTCTCGAGCATGACCAGAGACCTGAGGAAAGATGTGGTGGTTGATACAAATTTCAAAAAAGGCATATCATACGCACACCGCAACGCAGCAAAAAAAAAAAGACAAGTCAAGGGAACACACTGCGTAGCGCAGTAGCAAGGTCCTGTAGAGTCGCCAATGAAGTCAGTTCCACAGGAGAAGCGGTACTCTCGGATGTACCGCGTAGTACACGCAGCGACCAGGAGCCTCGCTCCGGTTCGATTTTTGGCGGTGACGGCGGCGGCGGCGGCTTCAAGACGGAAGCAAGGGTCGTGGAGTTGGGAAGTCGGCACCATTCTCGCTCCAGGGGCCTCTTTGTGCAAATCTGCGCGATGGGATATGTTGTCACCGCAGACACTGAGGTGCTCGGTTGACTGTGTGACGTCGGTGTCACTGACGGCGCTTCGCTTCCACTTTCTTGGCGATGCACCTTCAAAGGAGGCAACTCCTCGTTCTCCCTCGTACCTTTGTCGTCTGCAACGGTGTTTAGATGTTTTGTAGACTCATTCGTTGCCGAGGGCTGCACGACAACGTCATCCAACTTCTCGTCAAGCAGTCGCATCAGCTGGGCAGGTCGACGGCCCTGCGCATGCGAAAGCGCCTCCTCATTCGCGCCCAACATGACCCGCTTGTAAAGTTCAGGACCGCCTAGACCGAAGCGCATGCTCTTGGTGACATGGAGATTGTAGACGTAACTCGACACCAATGACTGCACGACATGGTACTTGGCGTCCTCGCATGTGTACCGCGATGCATATATCATGAAGGAAAGGCGCAGTGGCTTTAGCGTCGCCGCGACCTCCTCCCTTGACGCACGGGAAGCTTTCTCGTTTGTCACCTGCAGGGAGGTGGCGTATATCGAACTCCCGCGGTGCTGCTGCCTCCGCGGCTTTCGACGCATTGGCCCCGATGACTTGACCAGCACCGACGTCCTTTCGTTTCCTAGGGGGTTACAAACCCACGTGAAAGGGGTGTACGCGGCGCACCACACTTCGATTTCACTTCCAGTTGCATGTTCGCCCGCATAGCTCACCGGCTCCACCGACTCGAGAGCCATAACAAGAGGTCGCGTGCGCCACTGAGTTGTTTCGGAAGCCGATGGGGGGTCAGAATCAAGGTATGCTGCACAGTCATCGTCGGGTGCCATTACGAGCACAAGAGGGAAAACGTCCCTTGCTAGGGCGTTCAAAGTTTCACCATGCGTGCAAAATTCCTGAGAAACATTATGCTGTTGAGGAGCCGAAGATGCGCCAGTATTGCACGTGTGCAATAGTTGGAGTCTTCCACTCATCACGTATACTGAAGCGTCACTTTGTTCTTGACAGCGCAACACTGGTGGAACTCCTTGGTGAAAAAGTGCCCGGCGAGCACAGGCGGCGCGGGGCAACTTCTCAATTTGTGTCCGACGTAGCTGTTCCATCACTTGAGCTGCGTGGTTGGCGTGCAGTGGTAACGAAGCCACGCCCTCACGGTCTGGCACCGCCACGGCGGCGGGATCGCTGTGCGTGACTTCGTTCGACGAGGGGCACATCCGTTGAGCCCGTGCAACCTCCTCGGCAGATTTACTGAGGTGGGCGTCAAGAACTACACGCGGCCAGCAGCACTTGTGGTGCTCGTTGTAGAAATCTGCGAAAAACTTTAAATCGTGTACCTCTACAGAGAAGTCACAGCTCCCATCATGCCTTCGCAACACTGCTTCCGTTGAGCACTGGTGCACCTCCCACCCATTTGACGGGCTGCATGGAATACCACAAAAAAACACGGAGCTCATGTGATGCATGCAAACCATACTCACGTGAGGAGCAAAGGCAGCCAACGGAAGAGGGCACGAGTGTAGAGACCGGACACTTGTGCCTTTGCTGCGCACCCCCCCCCACCTGCCACGAAAAAAAAAAAAAAAAGCGTGTAATTGTTTTGCATTCAAGACAGCAAGAACATGTCAAGATAGGAAAAAGAGATGCACGGTGACTAATTTCAAAGCAGATTGCTCCCTCGCCTAGGGGAGCAGGGGAGAAGAGCACGGTGTACCCCCTCTACCCACATGTCATGTCCAAACACACTAGCGGAGTTAAACATGATGTCTCGATTCACGAGGGAAGGACTCCGTCGCTTAACAATATCCCTTAGAAGCATGCTACAATGGTAAATAGTAAATATATATATATATATATATATATATATATATATATATGTATATATCTATTATTATTTATTTATTATTTTTTTCTTTTGTGGACGCAAAGATAAATCGAGTAGGTAAGCTACAATATGGCCCAGGAACTTCACAAACAAGTGCATCGGCGTTGCTGCACTCTCTGTGTCGGTGTGTGCGTGTGCGTGGCAGGGGGTGGTGTCCACCTCAGCATAGCGAGGAGGGGGGGGAACCTTAATCACTCTGCTAACTGCTGTGCCGAGCGGCGAGCAATAATCTTGGCCGCTCGACGAACCTCATCCTTGGTTGTTGCGCGCCCTGTGGATATGCGGAGAGTGCCGATAGCTCGGTCAATGTTCACCTCAATCGCTTTGAGCGGAGCAGAAACGACGATATCGGCCCCCTCATCTGCCGTGGAGTGGCAAGCGGAGCCTGCTGAGACGCATACCTCATCCCCTATCGCCATAATAAGGCGCTGAGCCGAAATAAAAGTGACTGATGAGCCCGTCCTTTTGTTTGGAATCCGCTTGAAAAGTGCACAGCTGAGCGTGTTGGGCAGTGCAAAGGCGAGGTCTCCGTTCACCACGAGATCCATCCCGTGCACGGCGAGCTCCGCCTTCATCACACGCAGCAATTCGTCGCGAGTGTCACGCATTACGGCTGCGAAACGATCCATATTCTTGCAGGCAAAAAACAAAGCCTCAGCGATGCCCGCTGCCAGCAGCACGTTCTCAGTACCAGGACGGAGGCCGCGCTCATGACCAGCGCCGAAAAGAATGTTGTGCACCTCAACACCGGGTTTTATGTACAGTGCCCCGATACCCTTCGGGCCGTAAAATTTGTGTCCGCAGATGGACAGCAAATCGATATGTAGTTCTTGGACATCCACCGGGACCTTCCCAAGCGACTGCGCTGCGTCCGTGTGAAAAAGCGCCTCCTCACCACAGAGCTCCTTGGTGACACGGCACAGCTCCTTGATATCGTTCACAGCACCGATTTCGTTGTTCGCGTACATGACAGAAACGAGGGCAACGGACTCGGGACCCCCAGGAAGACCTTTCAGCGCTGCCCTCAGCGACGAAGCATCAAGACGACCTGAACGTGGATTCACAGCAACACTCACCGTTTCCACAGCGCTGCAAAGGGCTGCATCTGCACTTTCAGTGGCACCAGCATCGCTGTTCAAACGCAATTTCCGGCCATCGATGAACCTCAGCACTTCTTCCACAGCTGGATGTTCTACGTTTGTTGAGACTACGTACCGTCTGTTTCGGTGTTTTTGCCGCAGGGCGTGCACCCCGCCGATAATCGCGAGGTTGTTGCTTTCTGTCCCACCGGAGGTGAAAATAATAGATTCTGATACAATTGCGTTAATCGATTGCTGAATTTTTTTTCTCGCTTCTTCCAACTCGTACTTGGCTGCCAAGCCATATGGGTGGGCTGAGCTGGGATTTCCCCAGACATGGTGTACCCGACAAATTGCATGCCACGCCTCGCTACAGAGAGGCGTGGTAGCGTTATAGTCGAGGTAGATAGGGAGCGGCTCAGTTTCCGGCAGAGGCTGCGGCTTACGCTTTTTCAGCGGTGGACCCTGGGCGTTACACATCTGCAGTGAAGAGGATGGAACACCATCCACTAGGCAGAGAAGGGGAGGGTGCCAGGTGCGCTGTCGCCACGAAACCTGTCCAACGCAAGAAAAGCTGCGGAGTGCATAGTGTCGTTTTTCAACGAAAAGAGGACAAAGAGCGACAAAGGTGAGAAGAGGTGAGCCTGAATCGAAAGAAGACATAAGGAGGACGTCGGGAGTTGCTAAAGATGCATTTCCGTGTTTTACGATGTACGAAGTGAGAGCAACAGCGTGTGCCCACAAGTCGATGAAAGCACGGCGGCCCCCCCCCCTCCATTGCGGTAGGAAAACGTAAAAGTGAAATCGTGAAAAGCGCCCAAGTAAATACGTTTGATGTCACGCTCTCCGCAACGACCCTCGCACCGGCTGGGCAAGGGAAGATAGATAAGAGAGATCGGAAATGGAGGGAGCAACTCCTACTTCTACCAGGTTGAGTGGGTATCCCCACACCAGACTACAGACTCTTTCTGTGGACGACAACATGCACTGTGCAAGACCCCTTCTGCTACAGTTGTTTCTTTTCAAAAGAGAAAAAAAAAAAGAATCGGTTTACACGACTCTGCCCTTCTCACCCCTCTCTTTCTTCTCACAATAGCCACATTGAAATTGGCCCGCACTTCGCAGCTTTCTCTCCACTCTCATCTCAAACTTTGCCGGTAATATTCGCACGAAGTGAAGCTTTGCACGCTGAAGAAAGGGAAGACAACGAGAGGTACAGGTGTGTGGGTGGAACAAGGTTGAAGATGCGATAAAATCAACGACGCTTCGCTGAGCAGACACAACCTTAAGACAGAAAAAGGGAGAAGCACAACTACACAAAAGTCAGACACAAAAACACCAAATGCGTTCCGATACACACAGATTACCTGGCATCAGACAATCAGCTCATCAGCTAAAACGGAGGGACAGTCTTTTTGTGTGACTGACGAGCGGCTAAGTTGAAGAGAAAAATCGCCCCGATCGCCTGTATCTGTTTCCGCTTGCATATGTGTGTGTGTGTGTGTATGTGTGTGAGAGAGGGAGAATAGAGACGGAGAGACCCACGAGATGGAAAAAAGCGGCATCCCAGCAGCGCAGCAATCTAGGGTGTTATCTTCCCTTTCACTTCCTTCTCACCAAACTACCCGACTCTCCCACTAATGCCCGTCGACCGTTGCATCCTTGCGGTTATTATAATTGTGTTTGTTTGTTTTACTTACGAGGAACAAAAGCGTAGAAAAAAAAGAAGAATGTCATAAGGAATCATTCGACCAGATGCACAAACACACACACACACACACATACACATACACACACACACACATGCTCCCGATTTGCAGTGATACTCACTCGCATCATATGCACACTCTCAGCGAGATATCCCTTTTTTTTTTCTTGGTACCTGAGAAAAAAAAAAAAGCGGATCTTTAGGAAAGAATCGCCAACTCTCCTTTGTTGCTCCAAGTGCCGTCTCGATAAGGGAGACAGGGGGAATGAAAAAGGACTCATTCTTCAATTGACTCTGACCATCGCCGTGAAGGACCAGAAAAGTGTACCAAATTTTAAATGAGCAAACACTACTCGCACGAACAGTAGATAAATCATCTCGAATCTTTTTTCGCCCCGAATCGATCTCCTCTGCAATTTTTTTTTTCGACCACGTTACCTCCACGCTCTCCTGGACAAGATTTGAGGGAGAGACGTCTGACGACCTTTGAAGGACAAGCACAAACAGCTAAGTAAATTCCAGGAGGAGAAATTCGGGAAGGTGACAGAAAATTGTACCCGAGTAGATGAAGAAAAGACACCTTGGCTGATCAATGGCATCAGATAAGTCACACAGACGTAAATACGATCACAAGGGAAGAAGTCTCATCTCATGTCCAGGCGACGTCGGGGGGGGGGGGGGGGGGGCGTCTCCACTCCGTTATAGTTCACCAGAAAAGCAAGCAGCAAGCTCTTCCCTCACGCGCTGTGTGGACACCGTCGGCAATTCTGCCTCCACCTCAGCGATCATCTTTGGCACCTCTGACTTGATCATGTCCTCTGGAGTGTCATTCATGCTAATGAACGTCAGTGTGCCGTCTACGGAAGCGAACGCCTCCGCGTTCATCGGAATTTGGGTCAGCAGCGCCCGCAGTGCTGCCGCTAAGCCGTCGTAACTAGACTGGCGTCGCTCTGGTTTCCCCATGTTGTCGGCAGACTGCCTGGAACCATCATCCGCATTATTTCGCGCATACATGTCCGCCAACCGCTCTTCAAATGAATCGACGTCACTGACATCCTCATCGTGATCATGGCTGTCGCTGTTCTGCTCGTCGCGCAAAAACGGATCGCCACCCATGCCATTCTTACTACCGGTGCCCCCGTGAAGGTCCAGATCTCGGTCGAAACGATGACGTTTGTAGCCACGGGTTTCCGCACGCTGCGCCGCCTTCAGCGCCGCCTGCCTCAACTGTTCTTCGCGCTCGGCTTGGAGCTGTTCAGCCGAGACACTCGTGACATGCTCTTGCAGTCGTGCCTCCAGCTGCAATTGCTCGGCCAACGTCATGGGACGGCCATCCCGGATCCGCCGTTTTACCTCACGCTCACGCACCTCGTACTCCTCCCGCACATACTCCTCCTGAATTGAGCGCCCCTTACGCGGGCGAGCCCAGTCTATAGATGGCATAAACGAGTCCAAGTAGGGCAAGTTTCGGTGCCGGTTCTCAATCTCGCGTTGGCGACGCTCCTGTGCAAGAGCAGCCTCTATAGAGGTCGCCTCCCCGAGACGCGCACTGAGATGCTTTTCCGGGACGGTGGACGCTATCACAGCATCGATTTCCATCCCCGCCTTGCCCACCTTCAGAGTCTCCCCGAGGATGTTCAGCGTAGACTCCTGCGAAGGCAATAGAGTCATAATGTCATTACCGATGTGCATCGTCATGGACCCGTCGCTCCACCGCACGATGCGGCTATTGCTCGAGACACCACTCTCATCGAATCCCCACCGCATCACATTACTTGGTGTATAAAGCATAAACTTATTGCTCTCCAGATATGCGCACGTTGTCGGGTCGCAGGGACGAGGGTCCGCATGGAGCGTTTGTCGGTTCGGAAAAATAACCGGCATGTCTAGCAGCCACGAAGGCGTCAACGCCCTTTCTCGCTTTGCTTCCCAGTCCACCGGTAGCGAGCTTTCCAGCAGCGTGAAGGGAACATTTTCATCGGTGCGCAGCACATCAGCACCGGCGCTGCCAAAATACCGGGCGCCCTCCTCGCACACCAACACATCCTTGTTTGTCTTCATTTCCCGCGAAAGCACCTCGATGCCAGTGCGTTCTTCCTGGAAAAGATGCAGGTCATCTTCGCGGACCTCGCCACCGAATAGATTGCATAAAATAGAGCGCGTGTCGATCAGACCTGGATCCTTGACAGCCAGCTGGTTTGTCTCCTCTACCTGGAAAAGAGGGCCGAAAAGTGCCTGCATCGTAAGCGGTACAGCCGCAGGGAGGTTGGCATTCCCAGCGTGTGAGAGGCCGCCATCCTCGTCGAAATCTGTCATTGTCGCCGCTGCTAGGGGAGATGTTGTCGCGGGTGTCTGTTGTGCGGGTCCGAGTAGTTCCATCCGCTCGGGAAGCGCATGGCGCTCCATTGTAATAGTTTGCACTGAACGTAGGGGAGTTACCGCCACTATATTAGAAAAAATATATGACGAGGTGAACTCACAACAGCACAGCAGATTTCTGAACCGCTAATACCCCAGGGGGAAAAAAAGGCAGTTCTCTTCTCCCACAATAGCAAGAAACAGAGAACGGGCACAAATCAGAAACTCTCTCGTACAAACAACGTCCCGAAATTAAGATACAGTACTCGCCTCCTTTTGCCAGCTCAGTTGTACTTGTGTCTGTGTGTGTGTATTAGTTATACCGGTAGCCGAGGCCGCGAAAAAAAAAAGAATACAACAGTAATACTTGAAGCGCTGGTGAAATGGCGTTGACTCACTGCTGTCTAGTGTCTGTATCCAAGTGTGTATTCCTGTGGTACCCGTGCCCCACTGTTGTGTGAAAGTCTGTAGCGAGTTACTTCTCTTTCCAGCAGACGAAGGAAGGATTTTCCTTTTTTACTAATATGAAGGAGGGAGGAGAGCGGGGCCTCACGTGATCGGTGTAGGGAGCGGGCGAGATCAAAATCACAGGGACTATCGCTAACGTGTGAAAGCCGTACCTGGAGCCAACGAGAATTATCTTCACCCACTGACAGGAGTGGAGTGGGTAGAGCGGAAAAAATAGAAATAAGAAAAGACGAGGAGGGAGCGTACTAAAACAGATTTGTGAAAAGGGCGATATCTCACACAGCATGAATATCTCTGAGTTGTTGCATCTAACAGCAAAAATATTAAAAGATATTATCTCAAACAAATGAAAAAAAGAGACAAAGAATGTGCTGTCCAACGTAGCAGCGGCGCCGTGCCATCTTTAGCGAGGGGCATGAGGGAGCGACAGATGCAGTTTCCCGGCTGTCGGTGCGTTTTATTCTCCACTTTCAAAGCTCTGATACTTCCTTTGCGCTCCTTGCTTTCCACTGGTTTGCTCCAACAACAAAAAAAAGATGGTGGGTATCAGCTGTCTCAGCAAACTTGGGGTGACCGGAGAATGAGAGGAGCCATCGAGTTTCCGGGGTTTCCGTCAAACAACGATCAGGTATGCTGTGGTTAAATTTTTTTTTTTTTAATGTGAAAAGAAAAAAATGGTTCTTGAGGTCCAGCATATGTGCGATACCACACGACGACAAAAATACCTGAGAAAGTCGAGACAGAAATTTATCGAATCACCAACGCCCTTTTTTTCCGTTCTACCTAGAAGAGAGGAGGACGGGAGCGCGGTAGCAAGCGAGAAAAAAAAACACTTTCGCCCTCTCCGCCGCTAACACATACAGAACAACAACAAAAGGCAAATCAGCAGGCAAACTATACTAGGCACTCTGCTCACCTACAGTGAGAGTTTGGCAACTACTTGCTTCACCCACCAGTGGAAACATTACCCGCGGTAAAGACGCATCCATGTGAAGTTCGTCACCGCTTTACAACAGCAAATGCCTGCGTCTTCAGTCATGTAGGTCTTGGTTGCGTATTTGAGCACGTAGCTTGACACAGCGCTTCTTTCGGTCCCATTTCTTGGACAGGGTGTCGCTCACGGCAACTCCACGATCCACCATCTTTTCTTTGCGCTTTGCTTGCTTTCGTGTCAGCTGCTTCTTCTTTTTTAGAGGGACGTCAAGAACAAGGTCACCCACCATGCGCACTGCTCGCTTCACCGCCATATTAATCTCCGTGTCGTCCACGTTGTGAGAGCTGGTGCCGGCACGACTGTTGGCCTCATCCTCGAGGTCGCCATTCAGCCTCGCCATCTCACGGTCGACCTCATCCTCTAGCTTCTGAGACTTATGCTCCGTGGTACGCTCGAGCTCCCGCTGGGCGCGCTCTATCTTGCGCTTCTGAACAGTCTTGCGGTGCGCCCGCTTTTTTGCCATCTGCTTCAGTTTTCGCACTAGCTTCGTCATGGGGATGAAAGCGGTGAGGGCAGAAAAAATAGATTTTTTTTTTGGTGGGGTGAAGCTAATGTGCCTCCAATTACTTGGTAAATGAATACACCCATATCGATATCGAGAAGAGGTGAAAAAAAGATATGTATTTAAAGTGTGCAGGTGTGAGCATAGAATATAGTCAAAAAGAAATACGTACATATATATATATATATATATATATATTTTAAGGTACAAAGGGACGGAGGAAGAAAAAGCGTGAAAGTGACAAAGTCGTAGTGACAAGATGTGCGTCGGACGTGCACACCAACAGGCCCTTCTCAAAATACACCATTTTTTTCTGGTATAGGCGAGTGCACAACTTACACCAATTTGCTTGTCGTCAGATACGCGGATTCTCTGCAGTGATAGAAGACCCCTCATCACTCCCTTCTTTTCCCAAACACAAACACAGACCGACACACACACACACACACACACACACAGCAACAAGGGCGATTGCGATGCGTTAAAATAGAGTGCTGTCCACAATTCAACGCACCTAACAATAAATAATGAGTACAGCGAACAGAGCAATCTTGGCGGCACGACCCAGCAGAGACCCACACTCCTTTTAAAAGCGACTTCATCTAAAAAAAAAAAACCAAAGCAGATGCCTCACCTTTTTCATATAAAATATATACGTGTATGCATACGAATGGGACATTGGTTGTAAAACGTGTTCACCTCTTTGCCACCTACTCACTCTACACACCGTATCCGTCCATGCGTGGGTGTTTCTTTTGCTTCTTTCGTAGCCATGTGTTGTACAAAACAGCAGAGGTATTGGCAGCTCGGTCGGAGGAAATCACGTGGACTGGCATTGATGGCATCGCATGCAACGTATCGGCGACGCTGAATGCAGATGACTTGTGTTCCCCCAGAAAACTTTCCTCTGCATCATCCACGAGATACTCTTTCGCGGAGGGGGAGACTTTGCTCGTCATCGCCGTGCTCCGGGCAGAGACGTCCATTAAGGCGCCAGCGAAGATGACGCTGTCTGCCACAGCAGCTACGTCAGAAGGAGAGTTGGTAAAACCCTCCAAAAGTAGCTCAACAAAGAGAAAACAAGAGTCGGGGTCGGTCTGTTCCAGCGTCGACAAGTGCCCTGCGAACTCTTGCATCAGCGCAGTGGTCGTGCTCATGTCATCAGGTAGCTGATCGGTATTCTGCAGACGCTCACAAGACACTGCTGGCATTATCTGGTGAGCAGATAGCTTCGTTGTTGTTGACTTTGATGCGTCGCTCACACCTAAGCCACGGAGAAGTTCATGTAAAAAGGTAGCGTCTTGCAGTGCCTGCTGTGCAGCTGCTGCGAGAGGGAAAGATGGACCCTGTACATGCAAGACATCAACTATGGCGGTTGGGTCCTCTGAGGGGGTACCGCCTGGCGGGGCGATCGGGTGATTTTTCTGTGAGGAAGGCCCGACGTCTGGCACGAACGCGTCACGGAAGTCGTCCGGTGTGGTCCACGTCAAATCATGCAATAAGAGAGACGCCAGAGTGGCGTCCACAGAAAATTGGTCGAGGTATACGCTTCCTTTTCGTGGGTGCTGCACAATCCGCTGAGCCGCCGCAGGTCGTCGGGTATCTTTCCTTGTCGCCGCCACGGCCTCTGTAAGACGGATAAGAGCCACGTTCGGTTCACCCATGCAGTTTGATCCGTATCGTGAAAATGCGGCGCTCTTGAGTAACGCCAAAAGAGTGGGGCGCGTCGTTGGGGAGCGCCGCAAGCAGCCGTGAATAACCTCAGCTATAGAGGCGTCCAGATTTGACGGAAGTAGACCTTTCGGCTCGTGAAGATGACTCTGCATCACGGCGAGACGCTCGGCTGGGGAAGCAGCGGAAGATAAAGCGCTCTGGTTCAATGAGCACAACTGTAGCATCAGAAGCCCCAATGCCCAAACGTCCGTGCAGCGCGTACTCGCACCAGAAAACGGCCAAGTAACGCTCCCCCGGTGCAAAGCCTCACGTGCTTCTGGTGCATAAACAGAAGGGGTTGCCCCATCAAAGACAGCGCTCATTAGTGCTTCCACAGGTGACGGAGACGACATCGTATGTAGGAGTGTTTTCGTGCAGTCTGCTGGGTCTGCCACTGAATCGAACATCAGTACTGCGCAGAGGGGAAGTCGAACTTTCACGTACCCTTCCTTTACACTCAAATGAACACACTCCAGAGGTATATAGCGACACAACAATGGCCCCACGAGGTGAATATGAAGTAGCAGTTGGGTGAGTTGGGAAGCAATGGCTATCGCATCATGTTGTATGGTTGTGTCGTCCCGATCAAGGTACTTCCTCGCTACGGCGTCCGCGTAGTCTGCGAGTGAGCACCCCATGACGTATTCTTCGACTACTACAAGAGCAGTTGTGGTGGTAGGACACATCATTGCAGCAGTCCCTGTTGGTACAGGAGGCTGCAAAACTTCCGTCTCTTTCAGAGGTTTTTTTTGTATCGGCATTTTTTTCTGTAAAGAACCTTCCAGGGACGCTGCTGATCTATCTTCTTTGTTGTTGCTGTCCGAGCAATCGCTAGCTGAGCTGAGCGCGCCACAAATTCGATCTGTGTAGAAGGCATCGACTAGGGTACGCAAGAACGGGTGCTGCACTTGTCGTCGCAAAGAAATGTTCCTCAGTACCAGCTCAAGTGAGGCGGCTTCCGATGCGGTGCTCATGTCTTGAAGAGGGGTTAGGAGTGGTACATACGTGATCAGTACGTCACTCATGGGTACATTGCTGTTCGATAGATTCGTGGGGTCCTCTCCCGATGTCTGCCCCGTCTCTGTGCGAAAGGGTGGGCAGCACCTCGCTCGATAGACCACAGCATGCTCAAAAAATGCGCCGTAGGACCCGCGCTCAGGCTCGAGAGGTGTCTCCAGTTGGTATGTGTAACCATGGGTACCCTCAAGCAAAGGTGACATTTTTTTTTTGTTGTGGGGGGAAACGGTTAGGTGTGCATTACAAGGAAAGGGACACCCGCAACGACAAACGCCACGGTGAGGGTAATCGCTGTGAAGCGGAAAGTCTTGACAAGACGTTGAGCAAGGGGAGCCGCAACGTTGTGTTACACCGCGCATGCACACACAAGCAATGCAACTATCGTTTTATGTACTGTATTAAAGCGCACGTGAGCACCGAGGGAAGAGAGAAAGCGCACATAGCCTTATGTTCGCAAGAGAAAAAAAAAAAGAAAATCGATGAACAGTTGAGACGAGAAAGAGAATGACTCTCATCAAGGGGTCGAGAGTGCCTGCTACAACACCTTTCCAGACACATGAAACGAATATACATATACATATATTGATTGTTGCACACGGCTCCGCCGTGAAATGAAACGATACCGAAAGAGAAAAGAGCGTAGCGCCACCGGCATACGAGCATTGGTGCCAGTGAGAAGAAACAAAGATGAGTGGCTGCGATTCATCTCGGGCCTAGAAGAGAGTGCAATACCCTAGTAGACTTCTCCCTCTGAAGATCCGTCATTCGATCAGTGAATAATTTCCACATTTTTTTTTTCCATTATGCTTTTGTCTCCCCTCGCTTCTCTAGCTGTGCCCCGCGTATAGGTGTGTGTGGACTCTTCTCTGTGATGTTTTAGATCATCTCTTTCCTTAGGTATCGAGACAGGAATGGGGTCAACAAAAAGGAAGAAGATGGCACTGTCATCGGCGATGCATCCATCGCATCTTCATTGCACAGGCTGCAAAGTGACACAAGTCAACACCCACACACACAAACCAACGCACTCATTCATTTCAAAGCTAGGGCTAACGTAGAAATTCTAAAAAAGCAGCTTTTTACGGCGAAAAAGCGCCTCCATCGCCTCTTCGAACTCGTTCCCTGTGACGATGACTCCTTTTTCATGTCGATAAGATGGATTCTTCGTGACGGTCTGGGTGAAAACAGTCTTGAGTAGCTCCGCGAGGGTGGTCTGGACGAGCGCCGTGCTCATGGCATTATCCGTAAGCAGCGCGACGCGGTAGCCTGTCATTGTCTCTGAGTAGTGCACCTTATACAGCGGTGTGTGCACGGCCCGCAACCCGCCGGATTGGGAAGACGACAACTGCGAGCTAATGTGTTGGAGAGTATAAACAAACCCAGCGACTAAGCCGTCTTCGCCGTTCTGGACAGGGCTGCTTCGCTTCCATTGCTTTGTGTATATTGTGTCCCCGTATCGATTGAATACATAAATGGAGAACAGCGTCATGGCATCCTCGTATCCCTTTTCCCCCTCGTCGGGTGAAGTAGAAGACAAGTCACCAACAATGTCAACTACTTTGGAAGCGCAAACACACGCACAGACGCACCTTGTCAAGTCACAGAAAAGGGAGACAGGACCGAAAGAAAGGAGTAAGGAATGGGACAGTCGATGACGGGTTCCATTCGAGAATATTCTCCGCACACACTCTTCGGAAGCAAGATAAAACGTGTTCATACATGGGAGCCATTTTCCCACGTGGGCAACACAATGCAGCTCAGTGATACATACCGTATCGATCAGGGTAGAAACGAGCAATATATATATATATATATATATATATCCGAGTAGTGACACGCGAGGAGATCGTGCAAAAGAGGCTGAGAAATAGTCAACGAAGTGGCGACGAATACACTCCGCTCTCCAAAAAGGGTCGAGCGGGCATCTCGTGCACCTCTAAGACGAGGTTAACAAGTGTCCTCGCAGAATTAGGTACGCACTTCATAGGCTTCACTCGAATGACTTTCAGACGTGCTAGAGAGGGTTACGTTACGACAGATCCGTTTCTATCAGCGGAAAAAAAGAGTTGACTGTTGTCGGGCCCGCCTCCTCTGCAGTCGGCGAGCCGCATCCCTTATATGTCAACGCACGCAAAGCGGAAGCTGGGGATCGGGGGTGGGAAAGGGTGTTTCACGCACACAGCCTCCAGGCGACGTCCCCCCCCGCTCCACACACACACAACAAAAAAAAAAAACACCTAGGTACCTCTGTAAATGCGAAGTTACATGTCCGTTAGCAGATCGTGAAAGAAAAGCAAATGGCAATCGACCCTCTCCCATGATGGAGCTAGCCGGTAGACCACGCGCATAAGCGAAAACTCTTTTCCATCATTCCTCTCAAACCAGTGGGCGTTTGTAGTTAGAGCTGATATCGCGCTCGCTTGCAAGCACGTCACGGTCCAGTGACTGGCGGTACTCGTTGATGATGTTGGGAACAGAGTCGGGCATAGGCTTGGTTTTCTTGTCACGTGGCGTCATCCACGGCGCGACACGACGCTGTTGCTCACGCTTGATCAGCCCCTGCACGCGGTGGTTCTCCGCGTCCATCCAGTGGTCGTAATCGCTACGCCTGCGAGGTGATAGTCGACGCCAGCGCATGTACTCATTTCGCTGGTGGGCCAATTCCCGTTGTTCTGCTTCATCGAGGTTGATGTCGTTGGTGCTGATAGAAAGACGATTGACACCAATGTCCACTGAGGCGTGCTTTGCTTGTAGGCTAAGGGTCGACTGCGCTTGCTTCGCCTCCACCGGCAAGTAATCCCAGTTTCCTCGTGGTCGAAGAGCATAAAGAACAATTGACATTGAAACAAGCAGATCCGCTGGTGTCTCAGCCAGGGAAGGCAGACTTTCGAGTTGCAGCAGCGTAGTGGGCCGGGAAAGCTTTGTGTCCAGACGACGTAGCATGTTGCGTTTGTGATTTGGGCCAGCAAAAAGTATATACCCTTTTTGCGCGTCGTCCTCGGCGCTAGAAGCCCCAGTGAAGTGGTCGAGGCAGAAGTCAGACAAGGATTGCGCTCTCGTCCTCGAATCGTCAGTGAGGCCACGCGATGACTTGACAGCGTAGTAAGATTCGCGCTGCTGCGGTTGCGGGAGGAGTACTGGCGCGGCCCCCGTGACGCTGGAGTGAAAAAGGTGACCCGCAGGCGACTGTGAAGAAGCAGAGAACTCTGATGGCATGCCCACAGTGCGACCATGGGCGTCGACAGCGTCTGCCTGGGCCGTGTAGCAGAGGGGTAAGAGGTCGTTTCGTTCCGCGACGTGATTGAGCAGGCCATAAACGTCATCTCCGTCCTCGTCCTTCAAAGTATAGATGGGAACGGTAGTTTGAAAATGTGCCCCACGAGCAGCACGAACCACACGATGATCATATAAATCAGCGCAGTTATTCGTCGTGATGATTGCGTCGTACTGATAACCGGAGGCAGTGCGTAGGAGGGTTCCAAGCACGCCTGGGTCGTCGATGTTATCGAGCACAAGTACACGGTTCAGTCGTTGATGATTTGCAATCAGCTGCTCCTTCATTGGCGGGGCCGGGATTTCAAAGTCGCCAACATAGCCGTCTGAGCCAGGCATCACAGCAGAGACGACCTTCTTGTCGACAAGAACGACATCTGTGCTCTGTCGATCCTGAAACGAGTTGAGGATCGGCTTTCCATGCTCAACCATCAGATGTCGTGGGCGGTACCCCGCTCGGCACAGCTCCTCAATCATAGACCGACCACCGACAACAAGCATTTGTCGAGCTTGTCGGTACTTGGAGTTGCTGGTCAGCTTGACAAAATGTTGCACGAGTGTGTGATTCACTTCATCAATCACTGTCCCTTCCCAGAGTACCTCTTTCTGCATTTGAAGCAGTAGCGCCTTTTGCGCTTGCTTCTTGAGATCCTCTGCAGAGAGAGAGGCAGAGGATGACGGGGAAGATGCAGAGCCAGCGGCACGGATTGCGCTCATGGGTATGACTACGTTGCGCTGTGATGGGTCCTTGGGCGCGAGTGGGTGACGGTAGGCCGACTTGCTCAATCGGGCCACCGCGCGTTGCTCCCCAATACACGACTGAAAACGGCGACTTGTGCATACCGTATGGAATCCCTTTGAGGCAGAACGTCCCATGTAGCTTCTCTTTGGAACGAAGCACGGTAGAGAGGCGGCGTATCGCTTCATGAGAGCCGGCTCACTTGTGTCTCCTCCTCTGTGGTCACGGACCTTTAAAATGCCGAAGCTATATGAAATGGGGCAAGTCATTTATACTCACCCTCACCCCAGAGACACACATAAATGAGGACATGGGGCACACAAAGAAAAAAAAAGAAAAAAAAAGACAGTGTTAAAGATTCAAATTGATTCTGAGGTGGTGGTTCGGTGAGAAATACACACCTTACCTCCTGCCATTGTGCACACGTCCCGTCGACCCACATACAGGAAAGCAGAGCGTACAGTAGGGAAACCACAACTCGGTGAGAGCTCTACTCCAATCCTTTTTCAACGTAACGAATGTTTCGAGGGAGAAGGAGGAGGAGGTACTTCATCGCCTCAGAAACAGATGGATTGGAGCCCAAGCGCCTTAGCGATCGTGTGAGGGAAACGCAGCCACATCTACCCTACCCGCTTACTGTTCACAAAATACCACTCTTACGAGCGGCAAACGTTTGTGTGTGTGGGGGGGGGGGGGAGGAGAAAACATCTGAAGTCCTCCACCCCACCTCTGAAGATATCAACCGCCTACAGGACCTTAAAAGTTCTATGCGTTGCGCAGGTCACCGCCCTCCGAGAACAAGTAGTCGACAAAGGACGCTGGGAAACCATCGCAACAACGAAAAGAAATAAAACGGAACACCTGGAGTTCAGGTAGGGTGTGTTCATTAAAATAATAATAAACAAAGGTAGTTTACATCAAGAGGAGGCGGGAAAAAAAAAATTGCTACACACAAGCACGATCTCGAGAGACATAAGAACAGAGATGGGATTGGACAAGTGACCTTTGAGCCCTTAGGCTCCCATATTCGAGGTCCTGTGTTCCTGTACCGATTCGGTACACCGTCGCGATCGCCGTCGTCGATGACTTGAAGACAGACGCTTAAACACACACCAAAACACCGTGCAAGAATTCCCATTGCCTGGAATGCTGAAAGACTCAAAATGGCTCCGCGCCAGAGATAGAAAAAAAATACCAACAACAAATCACAAGACCACAGCAGAGGAGGAAAAAAAAAACTTTGTGACATGTTCCACAGACGTGTGCCCCCTATCTTTCTTGGTCGTGATGATTTTCCTACGCTCAGAAAGGCCCACAGAGCCGTTTGGAGTACGCGCTTTTGTGTAAAATGGTGGACATCTGTAAAGTAGCGTATATTAAGGGCAACGGGAACTGCACAACCAACGCGTGTTCCTCTTTTTTTATGGACGTTCCCTCAAAGTGCTCTCGCAAGAACTCCAAGAAATGAGGGAAAAAGACATCCGCGGAGTCGCTGCCGTCCTCCTGGATACTCAACTGAGGACAAACTGAGCCACGGCGCGATGGCAAACTCGTGTTGAGTTCGTCTTCTGATAACACGCTACGAACCTCAAAACGAACGAGACATTGCCGCTCTCCTTGCCTGTTAGCACCGGACCGCCACTTGTTGGACGGGTCGCTGCCGCCTTCGTGAGTGATGTCGTGCGAATCGTTCTCTAGCCCCTGCAGCCAATCTGGACTACCGTACTTTCCCATGACACCTACCCACGTTTTTCCCGAACTGCTGCCCTGCCCGCTGCCCAATGTTGGTGGCTCATGCTCTGTACAGTACAGGTAGGGACCGGATATTGGTGGATGGTTGCTTGCATAAACAACAGAGCCGACAAACTGCGCGTCTGGGTAGCTTGATCGGGTATTGTCAGCATCGTTGTATTGACCTTGGTACGCAGCGATCTTCAGTGAGCCCTCAGTGATACTGCACCGCATCGCGAGCGCAACCGGCTCGCCTAACCGCGTCAGCACGCGCTGAAAAAAGCAAATGCTGCTAGCCAAGGCAGCCGTGGTAGAAAGGAATGTACTCTCAAAAGAAATGCCGCCATCGCCGACCCCAATGAGCAGACCGTAGTGGTCCTCAAGAGAGTAGCAGTGCACCTCCCGCAGCACTGAAATAATGTTCGGGTTATCCGCCTGCTCACGCGTCAAAGCAAATTGGTGTCGCACGTAAGCGCCAGTCGTGGGTGTTGTCGACGGTGGTTGCGGGATGCAGGTGGTGAGGAAGGGGGAGCGCATGCCACGCGGAATGCAGTGCATGAAATGGGGGACGCGAAAAAGCTGTGGATACGGGTTGGCACAGAACTCGGTGCGCGTGTCGAAAGCAACAGACAAGTCAAAAAAACCGCTGTGAGGGGTGTCGTTATAGATGCGGAACTGAATTTTACCGTGTTTGAGATTGATCACTGGAATCGGCGGCATCTCTGGAACGTCCTCAGCACCAAAACCGCCGAGAGATTTAGGTAGCTGTTGAGGGATTTCGGATGGAGACAGCTGTGGAATGCCTGCGGCAGATGATCGACGCAATGAATCGCTCCCCAGGCTGACTCTTGGCCCCGCATCTCCGCGCCGTTGTTGCAGTAGGCTAATGGTACTGCGTCGTCTGACAGGCCTTCCCAAAGAGTCGACGGAGGTGTTCTGAGAGCGGACGTAATCCTTCAAGTTGATGATGCACGGAAGATATGGATCTTTTGGCGACATCACCTCCGCGGATAGGCCCACGGAGTACTCAACCATGGAGCCACAAAACGGTGCGGAGAGAAGGTACTGCCCCTGCGGCAGGTACGCAGTGAAGGCAAAGCCGGCATGCGCGGGACAAAAGAAGGACTCTAGACGTCGCCTTTCGGCCTCTTCGGTGTAGTACAGTCGATGATACTGGCGATGGAATAGTGGGGGCAGTCGCCCTAGATGAAAATACACAGAGACATCATTCAGCTCCTTCACCTCGGTGCGATCGGTGCACATTGGACAACGGAACGCGTTTGTCGAGTGAAATGTACCGACAAACGAGATGTCGTTGACGGAGCGAAAATGGGCAATGTCGCATCCGCACGAGCGGCAGTGGACGACGAAGAGGAGAGAGACCCACGACTGCTGCACAGCAAGAAGCAATTGAGCCGTAACCACTTCGATTGGCACCTTCAACAGTACCCCAAGTGCAAGGGGGTTCCATAAAGTAAATGTGTCATAGAATTGACGCGCCTCGTTGCAAGCTTTCACAACGGCCTCATCGACTAACTTGAGCTCCTCCCGCGAAATACGGCCCGTGTGGGGCACAGAAAAAAAAGTCTGGCTATAGAAAGAGGTAGAGGCGTCAAAAAACGGTTCGCAGAAGTTTTCCAACGCTGCCCAAAAGCTCTTGTCTACCTGATTATTGGGCAGGGACATCCACAGGCGGCGAAGCGTCGCCTTATCCATGTATGTGTTTGCTGAGCGACGCATCTCGACTAGCCGCCATGCAACTTGGGAACGGAAGCCTTGGAGGGGGGAGGGGGGGTTAGAATACAGATGGAATACAAAAAAAGCACACAACCCTTTAAAGGGAATATATATATTTTTTTTATGCCCAACGTCTTACATAAGCAAGAGAAACAATATATGTGGGTTCAAAGGAGACAGGTTTTGGAAGCAGAGAGGGAAAGTGTGTCCAGTGAATAGAGAAGTACGGAGAAAAAGATGAAAGAAGTGACCCAAGTCAAGAGACATGAGTAACACGGTGTTTTGTGTTTTTTTTTGTTTTTTTTTGTTTGTGAGCTCGTATTTCCACGAAGAAGTGAAGGTGATAATGAAGCACAATCGATAACAAATGTATAAAAATAAAAGGGGACAGAAGAAAGAGCTAAATCAAGATGCGAGGCGACGATACGTGGACGGGTGTACAGAGTTCAAAAAAAGAGTACCACGTAGTGCACACGACCCTTACTGACACGTTTCACATGGGCGGTTCAAAACTTTGTAGCCGCGTACAGTAACATCTGAACGCACCGTTATCGCCAAATTCGGCCCGACGAGAAAAAATCACCAACAACGAAGAGGTGCAAGCCCCAGAAACAAAAATGTCCTCATCGACTTGTTCTCATTCTACCCGTGTTTTTCCCTCCATCCTTTCCCTGTTTTTCTTCCATTGCCCCCGCGAGTTCAGAGGAGTTATGTCGGTCTGTTGAAGCGGTGAGAAAGGAGGAGGGGAGATTCGTTGTCTCAGCAACGCTGCGCTCCCTGCCTTCCGTCTTACTCATTTTCTACCCAATTAGGATTGTGGCAAAGCAACAGGGGAAAGAAAAGAGCAAAAGAGAAATGCATATAGATAAAAATACATACATATACATATATATATATATATAAATATAAATATATATAGTTGTTCCCTTGTGAGAGTGAGGAGAGGCCATTATGTGTCGGTCGCCGCTATTTACATGACAGCAGTGGTCTATGGAAGAGGAAACCAAATAGACAACAACAACAACCAAAAGACAGACCGCCACAGAGCAGTACCATCGGCAGCACTCCTCTCACCTCTGACCTTTTTTCCGGGAAAAAAAAAGTTGCAAAAAGCGTCCCACTTCTTGATATATTTTTTCCTCTGCTTTCATGAAGTGGATGTCACTAAGCCGCCATCAAGAGTATCAAACACGGAATCAGATTTGAAACATGTAACACAAAAAAAAAAAACAGAGATGCAATATATCAGTATTGATAAAGGCCGAACACCGACACCACACCAAACAAGTGTTTGGTCACATATACTTCCTCAAAGTAGTTGTCGGTATCAGAATCCCAGAACATCTTGCACCCTGTTCGCATACCCTCTCCACGCTGCTCGCCAATCATGCAATGTACAATAATCTTATAGCGATCTAAATCCTTTGTACGGATCCTGTCTCGCACCGTGTCAGCTATCTCCTTGCTGATGCTCTGTATCTCATCCGCGTTGTACTCTAGGCCCTCAAGGCGGCTCTCGAGAATCGACCTTGCAATCAATCTAAGCTCGTTCGGCCGGAACCTATGCTGGTGATCAGGCCGGAGAGAAAAGGTAGTGGTGTCAACGTCTCCCTGCATCTTTTAATGCGATGATGAGTTTTTCTTGTTTCCCTGCAAAGATCTACGGTATCTGCCGAGAGGTAATTTGTCGTCGCCGTAATTGAAATGAAAGGACGTCCTGATGAAGAGGATACGGTGCTTTACGCTGAAGCGATAAATAATAATAATAATAGAAACGCAAGGAAGCGAATGAGAGGTAAGAGAAGGGAGAAGAGGGAGGGGGCAAGGAATAATAATATATTAGAAAGAGAGTCATTGAGGAGAAAGATGTGATCAGGAGGGCCTCGACAATGACCGATATTTAAAAAAAAAAAAAGCGTGTAAGGTGAAAAGATGCAAATGTGGGCTATTCCTGAATGCAACTGACCACATTTCTCTACTTTGTTTTGCCAGGTTGTTGACCGGAGAGCGAGCCGTAGTTCATCTCGAGGTCCCAAAAGAGACAAACCGCTCCTTAGCATAGGAAGCACTTCAGGTGCTCAGTTATTGCTTCGTTTCACTCCTGCCTCTTAACATTTTTCGAGTTCAAAAGATCTGGAACCCGCTTGAGATATGAAGAGGAAGGGAGAGAGAAAGCAAGGGGAAGAAAGTGCGTTGTACCTGAGAAAAGCAAAGAGGTGTAATAGAAAGGGCAAACCCCCTTCCAGATACCACGCCCCCTGAGGTATCCTCTTTGAGGCGGCACGACACCAGCAGCTGAGGATGCGTGCCCTGGCCTCCTCGAAAAGCAATAATAAAAACACAAAAAAGGGGTGTTAGGAATGAACAACGTGTATAAACCTATACATCCGATCATCCTTTCCTCTCCCATAGATCATACCTCCTTTATTGTGAACATTTAAAGATTGAAAATGTAGAGGCGTCTTCACAAATGCCAGGAAAAAAGTGATTATGTTTTTTTTTGTTTTGTTTGTTTAGGTGGGAGTGGGGCCGGTGGTTGCAGGACAACCTCTGAAGGATGCCGTTTGAGTAAAAGAAAAAACACACACTGGTGAATTGAAACCCCGTGGAAGGACAGGGAGCACCCTTAGGCACTCGATGCCAGTTTATGTGGTTGAGGCCTGAGTATCAAAACGGCGAGGCAGCCGCCCCCCCCCTTAAAATTCCTGCAGTCGGTGCCCAAATCACCAGCACACGGGCTTGCACAGTATAAGAAAATCATGATGAGAACAAATGTGTAATGATGGCGTCATGAATGCAGGCAAAAAAAAAATGAATAATATAAACAAAAAGAATTACACGACTCCAGGACATGCGCCGCAATGTAAGCGATTGGTTTGAAAGTTTGGAAGGAAGAGCCCAAACTTGTTGACATGCGCATTCTTGTGTGCAGAAATGCGTGTGTATACATCCCTCAACTCGTTTGTCGCTTGGTAGGGAGAGGAGACCTAGAAAACGATCTTTACGATAGATGGTATAGCCAGTGAAAGAAAAAGAAGAGACGGGTTAAAAAAGGGAGAAGAAAACCCCTACAAAACTCTGAAGTCCAGGAAACGGGAAAATATCCGTAAGAAAAAAAGAAGAAAAATTGGAAAAGACACTTACCATTATAATAAAAATTACTGCGCACAAACACAGATAACAGAGACCCACACACATGCTAGCGATACGTCTGAGAACCTGTACAGAAAGCTCTCTCATTAATTGGGTCAAGACACTTCCGCTGGTTGACATAAGCTGCTGCTGCTGCGGGTGGTGGTGTGTGTATGTCTGTGTGTGTGTGTGGAGGGGGGGGGGAACATTCGTTACCAACGTGACAGTGCCTTCACGGTCTCACAGTACCTTCCATGCCCTTTGCGGTACAGCAGTACACTCTTTCGTTGCTCGTCAATGGTTTCACCAGAGTCGACGTTTAAAAAATACAATCGGAGCAGAGTTTCTTCGGAGCTGCGCGGAAGCACAACAAGAAAACAAGCGACGAAATTAGGGGTTAACCGCGCCTGGAATCGACTTGCCAGTGACAAAAGCCGTGAGCCATTTCACGACCTGGACTCTGGACCGCAGGACATGGGAAATCGTTTCAAACTCACCCGCCTGCTACATTCCGGCCTGCTCTCCCGATTCGGGATGAATGTCGACAGCACTCTCGCGAAGAAACAAGAAATCGAGAAGAAACCCAGTTGGTGTTTTCCGCGTGAAAGCCTAGGAACATCACAGCCATTGCAGGGGGCGACTGGCTAGATAGAGCAACTATCCATTGACATTGACTTCTGCGTAGCGGGCGGCCTCTACTGTGTTGCTCAGAGCTCAGCGCACTAGTCCAGCGAGAACAGATTCCTCGCCTCTGTGTAGTACCAACATCTACGAGTCAAAGCCCTCGCTATGCAAGCCATCAGTCTACCCATTGCATAGTCAAACGACACGGTGCATTGGTTCCGTAGATGTTGCAACGCGCATACTTTCCGTGCACAAGACAGGTTGCGCCGCCGACTTCAGTTTACATGGCCGTAAGGTCCTTTCAAATTAAACGTTTGGTATGCGGAAAAGGAGGCGAAGGGGGGAGAGAGGAACAGCACAAGGGCACTCCACTCTCATATGCTGCTAACCTCCACTCGCAGCCAGCGCACGCAAATGAAATAAGAGCCTGTCCTCTCCGACACACGAGGTGGGGGGAGGTTTAGGTGAACATCATGGGGGAGTCGCTGGGGGTCCTGCTGCGAGGGAGGTATGAGGTGTGGACAATACAAGGGCAGCGTACAGGAAACATGTGGTCGATGCAACAATGGAGCTTGAGTCACAAGAGGATTTTTCTTGATGTTCTCAAATGGTGGCACCATGAGAGCACCCCGCTTCAGCACCCCCTCACCGTCTTCAGCGACTCAGCTAACTGCGTAACAAAAATTATTTTTTTATCCCCTTCGTAGTTTGGGCACCCAAAGGCCTACACGTAGCGCCCGAGTACTTGGTTTGAAAAAAAAAATACTAAATAAATATGTTGCATGTGAGGAGACCTTGCGACACCTCTTCTGTGCGCTAGGAGTACCGGCAGTATTTCGTCAGGAATCACGGTCCACACGCAGGAGCTTGTCACTATCCTCGGGGTATATGATTGGAGGAAGGAAAGGCTATGGCAATGATTTGGAAACGCGTCACATAACATACTTATACACTTTTCATAATGTGAGGGAAAAAAAGTAAAAGCATACGAGGGTTTGTTCCAAAGTTTACCTGAACTCCTCAACTTTGGTGAGCAGAAGAAACAAATATGAGCGCTCTCATGCTGTCACGGAGCTCATTAGAAAATTGTTTTTTTTTTCTGCTCAGCTCTTGATCGACAGCGTGGAGGTAATCGATTTGATCGCTGTGGCGGACTCATCACCCTTTTGTCTATCCAGCGGTATTTTTTTTTTTCGGTTGTGTGTGTGTGTGTGTGTGTGACGAATCATCAAGAGGGAAACATAAATCCAGTGAGCAAATCGTTCAGTAAGATCATCTGTTTTGTTGAACTGATGATCAGCCATCTTTTTGTGGAGTTGTGTATGTAGGGTGAGGGGAAGGAAGAATAGGTGGTGGCTCTTTTGCTTAATCAGGTAATCGAGCAACTCACCTCCACCTCCTCTATTCTGATAGCATTCCCTAAAAGCCTGTGAGGACAAATAAATTCTTGCTTGAATGCCTATATATGTGTGTGGCCCTACAGAAAAAAAAAAAAAAGCCGGTGGAATATCAAAGAAAATCATAACTACTAGACGACGGAGAAAAAAAAGGCGGGGAAACGGGGGTTTTGATGACGGAAGCAGAGGAGACTCTCAAGCGAGTGTGGTTAACAGAGAAAAAGTGCGATGCAAGCCCACGTGTTATCATTTGCAAGTGGAAAAAAGGATTTTTTTTATCAATGCTCAGCATAATCCCCCTGGAAATCTTGCTCTTTTCAAATCTCATTCATCCACACCGCAATATCGTGAAAAAAAAAAAACGCCCTGAGGAAACGAGAGAGGATCGGCGCCTCTCCGTTGACGATACGAAAGCCGCATAAATTCTTATGGATTTTTTTTTTGAAATATAACGCCTGCGCTATCGGCAGGGTTTGCAGCGTCCGGGAACCAAACTACGAGTGGGTACAGTACATAGAAAAAGAGAAGAGATATGAAAGGGAAGACGGATCCAGAAAAAAAAATTAGCAGCATTCTTTTTACGCACTTTTTTTTTCAGGTGATTATTTTTTACCCCTAGGAACTTGGCCATTCAGGGGGAAAAAAAAACCGATTGAGATATCTGAAATGCCCTATTCCCTACCAAGTGTGCTTGACAAAGGTGTTAGGTCCGCGCGAAGCATTCAACGCCATCACAACAACGTCGTCCTTTCACTTGCCCATGTCGCGGTGAGCAACTGAATTACACTACGGCGGTTGCCAGTACTACGCCGCTGTGGAATTTTAACACCACCCTGCCCGGCGATGATCGTTACAAACTCCCGACTAGCAGGCAGGAAAAGTAGAGTCGAGTCACCTCATAGTCAACCTCACTTTTTGACGGACCAAATGTGTTGCTGCAAGCGACAAATATGACCATGAAAGATCGGTGTTTGTATGGGGTGCCGCCCAGCACCATGACGGTGGTGACAGTAACTCGCAGTCTCTTTGCTCACAATACACTGCCGATGATTGGCCCGACTACCGACCAACGTTTTGCTGGTATCAGAAAGGGAGATAAAAGTTTCGCTGCCACTGCCCGCAGCATCAGTAGTGTAACCCAACGTCTGCTCCCCGAGGCGCGCTGCGAATTCTGTTCTCGAGCCTTAGGGTATGCGGGCGTACGACAAGTTAAAGAACAGGGACATGGCAACACTAAAGCGCTATGTTGAGTTCGTGTAGACATGAAATTCGACGTACACACACACAGGTAAAACCCCGTAGACGCACCCTCCTTTTTGTACGATTACCACGCCCTCCTAGTTCCAGAACACAGTAATGTACGTGACCATGGGGAGGGAGGGAGGAAGGGAGGGAGGGAGGGGAGGGGGGGGGGGGCGTAGTCCACTCCATAGATGCGTATGCTGCACCGCGACTAGATGCTGGTCGTTCAGAGTGAGGCTGTTAGCCTTCGCTAAAGGGAGAGGTGGAACGCGGTGCTGCAAATACTCTTCGTTGCTGGCCGCCCTTTCCTGAGAGCGCCGCTGTCGTTTTTCGAGCCAGACTGACGCGAGTGCACGGCGGGTGTAGTGAGGTCGGCAGGCTGCCTTCAGGGA
>CM007319.1:1070176-1089374 GCA_000333855.2 Endotrypanum monterogeii
CCTCTCGGAGGGCGACGCGTAGTGGCATCCATCGTGCAGAGCAGGATAGGAAAGGGATTTGGATGTCCATCGAAAGGGCTCAAAGAATGGAAAGGGCAAACTGCGCGTCAGGCCCTTTGCGGAATTCCGGACTCTGCGGTTAGGTCACTGTGTGAGATGCTCTGTAGACCCCCACTACCCATGACACACACACACACACATACACACACACACTCCAATTTAGAGCTTGTGCCAACCGAGAGGGAAGGGGGCGCGGGGTTCGAACTCACACACACAGACCTTTGCTCAGAGGGCCATGAGACACCTCATTTCCAGCCCACTAGATGGAAAGGGGCAGCACACAACAACTGAGAGCGCACCTCCTACGCGCTGACGATACAATCTTCGTGCCGTCACCTCACAGTGGTGCAGTCCCGATGCACCAAAGGAGCGTTACTTCTCCTGCCATCCACAGCGCAACACAAGTGATGCGTTGCCGATAAATGCGCCCGTAAATGACTTCCTCTCGGATAGGGGAAAGGAAAAGAAGAATATATATATAGAAACCGCGAGTTGAAAAAAGAAGCGTTTGCGCGAGCTCCCCAAGGTTTCCGTTATAGCAGACAGCACGGAAACTGTGAAACATGCCTGCAGATGCTGACATGAACGACAGCAAGAGTGTGAAACATGGTCAGAAAAAACAAGACAGTTAACAACAACAACAAAAAACTTGGGCGTGCTCCAACGCCACAGATCCCCACATACAGAACGGATGCAGCAAATTGAAATATGTTTACACGTGGATCGCTAAGAAAAGCAACAGTTTTCGGACTCAATCACTCCCACAAATTGGAGCACCACGCACTTGCCCCCAAAAACGAGAGCTGCTGTAGCGCAGAGACTGTGGGTCGGTTGACGCCGAGTCCACTGGCAGCAAAGCGCACAAGACTACGCTGCTCCTCCTTGATGCGACCACACTTGGTGAGGACCTCTTCATAGACGTCCCAGGTCACCTGATCAATTGATTCCGCTTCTGTGTACATGTGGAAGCGGCTTTGGAGGAAGATCAGGAGCAGCTCCTCCATATGTGACATCGCAGAGGCAAAAAAATTTCGCACGCTCACAAACGTCAATGGTGCCGAGCGAGTGGCCATTTCGTATTCCCTCAAAACATTTCCAGGGTCAACAAGAACCAAGGTGGTGGCGTTGCGGTAGATGTATTCAAACACCATCAATACCTCTTCCGCGTTGACAGCCGCGGTGGGGTCGGACGAGGGCCAGCAGTAGCTGAGGTGGTACAACATGTAAGAGATGTAGTGCACCTGTGTCGGCGACGAAAATCCCCTAATCACGTCCAGGTAGGAAGCAAGGACTGGGTCCTTTTCAGACACAGCGTCCAGGTAGCACAGTATCTCGTAAAGAGTCTTCGCCACCAGCTCTGGGTAGCCGTAGCGGGACTCGAGCTCGTCGATGAGCGCCTCTTGAAAGTCACTAAGCACGTACATATCCTTGAAAAATCGCATAGCCGTGTCCTGCTGGAGCTGCAGACTGGTGCACTGTTGTGTCGCGCGGGTGAGGCAGTCGTCAAAGCGGTACTCCATGCGAATAAAAAACCGCTCAGAAGCACACGCCATCAGGTGGTCGATGGTGGATACCTCGATCATTCGAGGGGTGAGGGATCGATAACCGCCGAATAGTTGCTGGTACAGCAACCACTCCGGCGCTCGCTCAGGGGAGAGGGGCTGCAGCCGCTGGAAAGCAACTGTGGAAGCTGTCGTAGAGTTCACTGCACCGGCGCGGTACTGGAGGGCAGGATTTTTGTCCACAAGGCCCTTGTTGGCAAACCCTTTGAAAATGCGAAGTTCTGAGTTACCAGCAAAAACACTCGAGTCCCCATCGGCCTCGCACTCACCACTGCCCGATGTCGACGCCGTTTGGTAGGCCGTCGAGGACCCTTCCTTTGGGGCCGCTGCAGCCACCCCGGAGGCCTTCTCCGCGTGAGCGTACTTGATCTTCACAAAGTTTGTGGCCTCAGGCACCTGAATAGGCAGAGATGGGTCAATGCGGTTCACCCGGCACAGCAGCTTCTGCTGAATGGGGTCTTCACCGGTAAAGAGCTCAATCGAGGAAAGAAAGCGATTGCTGAGAAGATCCTGCATCGGATGGCGAAAGACGCGCTTCATGACCACCTCGGACGTCAAAATATCCGGGTTCGTCCGCTCCACTACACAGACGCCTGCTTGATCTGAATAGGGACGCGGTATGGTAAAGGCAACAGACGTGGTGGAGGCACCTAGTATGTTGGAAACCCATTGCGCACGCGCGGATTGACCTTTCCTGTCTAATAACGAGACCCTTTTGGCGCCAACGGACTCTGTCAGCGTGGGTGTAGAGTTGTGTATCTGGAGCCCTGGAGCATCAGACTGAAGACCTGCTGAGGACTGCAAAGGAGCATGGCTTTTGGATAGGGCATCACCACCTTGCGCATCCACCGTACTCGTCGGATTCGGGAAAGGGTTGCTGTCGCCGCTTTCTGTGGTCGTGAAAGTGATCCCGCTTCGTATTTTCTCAGACATTACAGGCGAGCCTGCAACTAAGGAATCTCCTTTGTTACTATTCTTCGACTTTTTGGCGCCCGTGTGCTTGGAACGCTCGCTTCGTTCCGCTTCGTACATCTCCAGACGCTTGACCGCCACGTGCCGTTTGTTAAAGTGATCGTATACACGTTGGTCAAACAAGATCGCCACAAAGCCGTCTGTCTCATCTGGTGCCTCCTTGCTATCGCCAGTGTGAACAAGCTCTAGGGGAATTTTCTTCATTCCAGTGGAAGAGCTCTCGTCCGCAGTCGCTTCCGCCACCCCCACTTTCCTGCTTTTGCGGTTCTCGTGAACAAGGCGCCGGTAGGCTGATTCGCAGAAGTGCATATCCTCCAGAAGAACCACCACCTTGTCAGCCATTTTCGTTTTTAGGCGGTTTTGAGCCGACTCCGGTGTCAACGCGAAGTCGTTGTCGTATGCATCAAGTACCTCGTTCACACGACTTTCTACCTGACCGAGAAACACTAGTAGTGCAACCCGTTCATCGCCTTCATCGAACAGGCTCTGTGTTTGCAGAACTTTGCTTAATTTCAGATTTCGATATCCCTCTTGCACCTGGTTTAAGTTTCCACCCCCAACCTGTTTGCGCACCCGGAAGAGCTGCAACTGTACATCTTTGTTCTCGAGGCGAAGATTTTGAACCTCACGCTGGAGTTGACGCTGCGTACTGAGCGCCTCCTGTAACTCCTTTTCCGACTTCTCTCTCAGCCGTCGATACTCTTCGCATACTTGCTCATGCTGTCGGCGGACACACTCAAGCTCAGATTCGTACCAGGTTATTTGTTCATCCTTGTCCTCGATCCGGCGTTGTAAAAGTAAGGCCGACTCGCTGGAGGAACCGTTCCCATAGGAAGCCTCTAAAAATGCCTTTGCGCGTCTCAGTGACTCCGCCTCATCAAAATATGTGCGACACTGGCTACCGGGAGTCGACGAGACAGCGGATGCGCTTTTTCCCGTGCTAAGGAGAGCTGTGTTCCCACTATCAAGGTCGCCCGCATCCTTCCCAGTAATGAAAATAGCTCGGCACAGCTCCACGCGGAAAAGCCGCAGTATGTCACTGATAAAGCAGCAGTTCGGCTGACCTTGTAAGACATCGCTGAATCGATCAAACAGGTCCATCGTCTTGAGCGTCCGCTTCAGCGACGGGGGCTCATCGACCCCGATTACCACAAGTTCCCTCAGCTCCGTCTCACATTGCAGTAGTTGACTACGCCACAATTCGCCGTTCAGATTCGGTTGAAGACTTGTGGCACTTGCCACCCCGGAGAAGTTTGTCGTAGTCGTTGCCAAAAGCGCCTCCGCTGGTGATTGTGCTTCTCGAAGTAGCGACGATTTATCCTCGTCAGTTGTTGGATGCGATACCACTGTGTTTGATGCAGCCGCACGCGCCGGTGCCTGCCGGAGGCACCCGTCTAAGCAGAACGCTTTCTTCTTGTAGACATCCACTGTGCGCCTTGTCTCAATCGAGTCCGCGGATGGGGTCGAGTGTCGAAAAACTGGAAACGCGCCGGTGCTACGCCGCTGCGACATGAGGACCGGAACAGTGCTGAGCTTTGAAGGATGGTCAGACGTATTGAAAGTATAGTGATGCTGTTATAACTGGCACAATCAACCAGTGGTGCTTTGAAATCGGGGAAAAAATAGGGAGAGAGGTCAACAGAGGGACTTGTTCGAGAAAAAAAAAGGCAATTGCAACGAGAGGGAGACAAAGAGGTTAGCAATCAGGGTAGGTACTACTGACACCCAGTCCCTGTCATCACTGTGAAGTATACCGCTTAAGGGAGTCCGCGGAGAGCCAATGAGTGCACAGGACATATACTTCTCGGAAGCTGCTTTGTCGACGAGCAACAGCACCTTCGAAGAAAACCACATTGCGAACACGAAGGTGTATCTACTGTCACATATCCACTCTTTCGGCTCGACACCGCCACCTCCCCGATTCCTGGTCTATAACAGGTTTAGGTTTTTTTGTCTGTTTTTCTAACTTCTGTGACGTTGTGCATAGAAAAAAAAAAAATTAATATATATAGTGGAAGATAGGTCCCTCTTTCCCCACATACGCACAAAGAGACAGCCAGAAAAAAAAAAATGAAGCACACGAACATGCAAAAAAAAAAGGAAACACTGGTCTCGAGAAGGAAAAAAGCCACAAACACGCACAAAAAAGCAGGATATTAACATGAGGCATGAGCGTTTCTTTTTTAGTATTTGTTACTAGAAGGCTGCTGCGGGAGGTAGGGGAAATTCCTTCCACGGAAACGTCAATGCACTTGTCATGGATCGTTCCCTTGTGGGGCTCGGTCGAGAGACGAAAGGGTGCACCCACAACGTTTTTATAGGGACCAGGAGCGCGAACAAATTATTCACCGCTCCTAGTACGACTAAAGGCAGCTGTAGGTTATCAATGCCATCCATGAAACACTCCGTCAGCGTGCAAGCAGCGATCATGGTGAACGAGTAGAACACAGGCCCCGTGATCGGCACCTCGGCGATCGCGAGAACGACAAACCAAAAAAAAGTCCCACAAACGAGTCCACCCAAAGTGCCCGTCGTTGTTTTGTGTGTGATGGACGTATTGGCCCGTTCAGTGAACACAGCGTTTTTCAGGTATCGTCCGAGCGTACGCCGAGAGCTCAGGAAGAGAGAGCTCCCGATGAGCGCTGCGCAGGCGTCCACAATGCCGAGCGAGACGATACCTGGAATGATATTAATGGAGAGCTCCATGATGACTGGAAGGGGAGTTCCATCCGGAGACAGCTGACGGTACCGCATCATGAGGGAGATACCAAGACCGATGAGTAGGTAAATGTGGGTACGCACCACGCCCTCAATGTTATCGCGGTCGTCAATATGACGGGACATGAATCTTGATATGTGATCAGACCCGTATACTTTGTAGTACCGCGCCACCTCCACGAGAACACAGAGGCTAATAGCCGCAGAGAAGGCGAACGCCATAAAGGGTGGGTCAATCATCGTAGCCGGCGTGAAGAAGATGACGGCGATGAGGTGAAATAGCTTTCGACGCACTGTTTTCCGCACATGTAGCGAGAAGAAATCTACTAGGCACACCGAGAACGGCAGAAGCGTGAGCCAAACGACCAGCGTCCCTATACGAAAATTACTAGACGTAATATACGCGTATAGCCAGCGAAGAACGTTTGCACGAAATTGGTAGCTGATAGACACCCCAAGCACCATTGCCCCGACGAGGCTGGAGACCCAAAATATGATCGTGATTCGCTTGCGGCTCACGCGGCGACGCGACGACTTGGAATTTTTTTTCTCCGGTATCAAGCACCATCTCGAAAAGACAGAAACAAGTGCCACCGTGTATATTGTGCACAGAATCATTCCCCGGCTTGCGATGTGCGTATACGACGTTCGGTAGCCCGATGCGTCGACAAACGACGCCGACTCACGCCCAGAATCGACAGTGAAATTGTTGTTCAGGAAACTATCGCCGAGGTAGAAGCCGACAATAGATCCAATAAGAATGGCTTCGTTATCGCCGACTACAGGAAGCAGTTTCACATAGAAGGTGAAACCAGACAAGACGAACGCGAGTGCGCCAAAGGAGAGAACTTGTTCTTGAACGATAAAGAATACCAGCGTTACTCCCACGACCGCGTAAAGCGCCATCTTGGCTATAACGTTACGGCCAAGCACTGCTCTACCCCACCACTCTCTCCTCGCAGCAAAAAGGGAAAGATAGGAGAGCAGTGTCGATGCATAAAATAGAACTGGTGATTGGCCCAAATTCATTGCGTGATCGAGGCACCGTTCCGACAAGAAAATGAGTGGCATCAGCAACCGACTCTCGCCATGCTCCGATGTGAGGGCGACGCTACAGAGGAGAAGGATACTGCACCCCTGCATCCTAAAATTTACCGCCCACGACACGTAGGCCAGCAACACTGCCCACAATAAAAGCAATGTTGATGAGTATGAGATCTCGATGCCCCGCTGACTATCCTTCGGCTTCACGACCGCCTCCACAGTAGAAGGCACACTCATCAACGAGCTTCTGAATTCCCCCTCTTGTGGCTTTCGGAGATAGATGGGATACTTCATCTGCATTAAAGGTTTTGATGTGTGTGTATGTGTATGTGTATATGTAAGCGAGTTCACTTTGAAAATACGCGTTCGTTAAACGGAAATATCCACAACTATATATTTTTTTTTTTTCGATGGTTTCACGATGATGCGAAGGGTAGAGTGAGAACACTAGTAATAGAAAAAAAAGAAAAAGTGGATGAAAAATGAAATAATAATCGTCTTCCCTCTTTTATATCGACATTATATATACATATATATAATGAAATACATATATTATATGTTATGTATATATGTTTACCTTACTTGTTTCATCAAAAGGGGGGAGGGAGAATTGTTGGACAAGAAAACACAAATCCACGGGAGGGCGGGGGGGGGGAAGCAGATCTATTATAAGAAGTGGACAGTGGAGAAACGAAAGTAAGAAGGTGAGAATGAAAAAAAAAATTAATAAAGAGGATCAAATTCCTGAGGAGAAATAAGAAACGAAGTATAAAGTAAACGCTGTGCATCTATACATCCACTCATCACAGAAGGAAAAACAACGCGACCATAAAAAGATAGTGAAAAGGGAGAGCGAAGGTAAGAAGCAGGGAAGGAAGAAAGAAAAAAAAACATTTTTTTCTCCAGTACGTTTCTCTCTACAGAATAGAGCGAGTCCACATACAAGAAGTGGTATGAGCCACAACATGTTCGGAAGCATTACCGTCTGCACATTAGCGTACCCGCGCCCTCCTCCGCGCAGGAGAAATTGTTTCGCCCACGTCGATCTTTCACGTTATGGGATGCAACGAGACAGACTACAGAGAGCGTGGAAAAGTAAAAAAAATGATGCTTTTTTTTTTTACTGGCGTGCGGCGTGACCAGCAACACAGTTTATGAAAACAAGGAAATACAGTGCTTGAAATTGAGCACTGGTCGGCGTCGCATCCACAGGTCAATTGCCGATAATTCTCTGGCGGCACATAGAACGATGTCCGTCGACAGATCAGCGGGTACTTCGGTTTTTTTTTTTTTGGAGACCGCCGCAGATATCTGCAATGAAAAACGACGACTGAGAATCGATGATGTTTTCCTTTATGCAAATATACACACACACACAGGGGGGTGGGTGGGTGAAACACAATCTTTTAAACGTCTCGGAATATATATATATATATATATATATATATATGTTTAGTTAACACACACCACACACACACACAGTGAAACGAGAAGTATAAAACTATCCCACAAAGAGTAGTGGCACGTATACCCGGCACGAGACCCTTTTACTGTGAGGCATCAGTATCCTCCCCCCCACACACAATAAATTACACGTACACTTTTCTGGGGAGGGGGAAGGGGAGGGGGGCAGACGTGGTGGCGTGGTTGAAGGAGCTCTCGATACGCCGTGGCGTCACTCTAACTCGATGCACCGCCTTGTCCTTGCACTTCCGCGACGAGTGTTGCGAGAGTGTATGCGTACCAAGACACCGTCACGTGTTGTGGGTGTTGCTTATCTCAGTCAGTGATCTCTCAAGATCCTGCATGAATTGCCTCAGCGAAAACTCAACATAGGTCGGAGGAAAATGAGGGGCATTATCCCCTTCAGTGAGCCGCGCTTTCGCCACTACGTCGCGAACAGCTGAGTAGAGATCCTCGCGAGTGCGGGACACAGCTGGGATGTCCTTGTTCCCATACAAATCCTTGGCATCATAGACGGTTGGGTCGCTAAAGTGACGGTAAAAGACGTTGACGCTTATATTGTAAAGATCTGAAACCGAGGCGTCTTCGCTGTGCGTCACCTCTGCATCCGTCAGGAGTGTCGTAATCTGATGAAACCACATGGAGGGGATGAAAAGCATATCGCCCGGTCGCAAAATCACCTCCTGAGCTGCTTTGCAGGCCTCAATGAATCGCGGGTAGCGCACAAGATCCGGAGTGTCGATGTTGACCACGGCCGATGAGCTACCTGCCATGTACAGGTTGTTATACTCACTTGGGGGAAAAAGCACCACGCGCTTTGTGCCCACGACCTGGCACAACACGTTGTCGAGTGTGTCATAATGCGTCCACAGCTCCAGTGGCGGAGCACTCATGCGCAAACAAGACTGGTGTATTCGTGGCTCAATGTATTCCTTCGCGCCAGGAGGCAACACAAAGTCCTTGCCCAGTTCCGGGAAGTCTGTCCACAAGTTCGACCGTTCACTTTTCATGTGAGCCGCGACCGAGCGGAAGTACCAGGTCTCGCGCTCGGGTTCGTGGGTCTTACAAAAATCTTTCGTCGCGTCTTCAAAGTGTTCAATCAGTTTTTCCAGGGTAACATGACGGAAGGTAAAATTTTTGCGCACGAAGTCAAGCCGCTGCGATCTCTCGCACACATGCACGGACACCAAGGACTTTCCTTCCGTTTTTTTCAGGTACTGTGAGGAACCCCACTTGGAGAGGCAGCCCCCCAAAGGAACCTCGCGAAAGACGACGGGCTGCGTAGCTTCTTTGGAAACGTCAAGAAATGCGGCCGCGCTGTAATGCGTGTATTCACGCACACCACCCCACGGCCTGGAGAGAAGTTGATCGTACGAGTAGACCACGCCCGGTGCAGTAGGGTATGACACCCCCGTGCCACCTCTGCGATAGGAAACCGCAGGTGAAGAAGTGCTCAAGCGCCATGCCTTCTCGTCCACGGTCTCACCGAGAAACAAGAGCTGCGGCTTTGCAGTGTACGTACCGAAAGAAAAGCATGTATAGCCTCCCCCTAGTACACCTACCACGCCCTTGCCGAGGGCAACACAGGAATGGCGCGACCACCACGGTGCCTCGGCCGGAAACGAAACCACGGCCGCAGTCGCCGACGCAGTAGCCTCGTCACAGTGGTGGTCGAAAACAGACAACGGGAGGAGCATACCAAGCGGTATGTCAGCTTTTGATGTACAGCTGCTGCCCCCCAATATGAGGAGGAAATCCTCGTCGTCGACAGTTACGCGAGTCAGTGAGTGGGCGTAACGGCCCTCATCATGAGACACTATCAACCGAGACCACTTCCTTGTCGACAGTCGCAGCTGCCAAATATGCTCGTTGCACACATCACGGCCCAGCACGACTCCACCGTGGACAAGTACCAGATCAGACGAAAGAGCGATGGCTGCGGCAGAGTGCAGCGGAGGGGGTACCAGGCCCGCCGCTGCACAGCAATCGAGCACCTCGTAGGAGATGGTGAGGCACCTCATCGAAACAGTGACGCGAATGCACTCTAGCTCTTCCCCAACACCCGGGTCGCTACATTTTCCGCCCAACAGCAGTAAAATCGCTTCGTCTGCAGTGCCACCGAGACTCACCATGCTGTGACGAAAGCGAGGAGAGGGACAGCAGCATGGTTCGTCGTCAGAACAAACACTCAACGCCCTCCAGCGCGCTGTCACGGGACTGCCGCTTCTGACAGTAGGCGGCAGCTCCAGCGTGAGGAGGTAGGCATCGTTGGACGGGGAGGAGGGATTGGTGCGGCCGCCCCACACGAGGTATTTTCCAGGTGCTAGGTGAGAGAAGGTATGAAACACCATCGGCGGAGGATGGGCGCTTCGAGTACATTTTCCATCTGAACCAGTGGTATGAATGTCCTTATCAGCGACAACGACAGGCAGCTCTCCCTCTTGTAAGCTATGCACATATACTGTGCTGACGCGTTGGTGCTGCTTGCCTGCCGCAAAACCACCAAAAGAGATCAGAAGACGGTCACCGTTTGCCAGTGGCTCCACCGCAACGCCACCGTTACCCCAGCCTTCAAAACCGTAGCGCGCTGACGGCCAGCTGTGCAGCGTGCCTTTCACCGACGCTGGGAGCTTCGACCGAGAAACATCTCTTGTATTGAGTGGTATTCCACCAACAGAGTACTCCACAAATGCTGGGTGAGCGGCGCAGTAGTTAGTTGCTATCGAGTCCCACGCTGTTGACGTGATAGACATGGTAATGCCATAGTGCTCACACATCTCGCTCCACTCTTCTAGCTCATCGAATTCCTCCAACGCATCTACGCGAGCCGTCTCGGCACCAGCTAAGCAAAATGCTGAGATGCGATAGAAGTCCCCCCACCACGCGCGTCGCATACCGGCAGCGTGTGCACGGCGCGTCATGTGCGCCCCATCCGGACAAGATTGGATGCCCAGCAACGGACTGTTTTTTTGGCGCAACGAGTTTTGCATGACGTGCCCGAAGCTGTCCGAAGGTGACACCTGGTCGTATGCCAAAAAGACTGCGTTCGGAAAAGACGCGGCAAGTAACGCGAGCAGAGCTGCGGCGTCCTCTGAAGGCATGTATTGCATAACGCACTCGGCATAAATTATAGTTGGATTTAGAGCTGAAAATCCAGCCGGGCCGTACTGATGGAGACGTGGAAGGAGCTCCGTCTGCGCGGCACGAAGATCGACGCCGACAGCCGAGTAAAAAGGACTACGCACTGGACACGCATACCTCTGCGGGGAGAACTGCCAGTCCGTCGGAAATGTGTGCGGGGGAGCGGCTGCCATGAGGGCGGCCTTCGATGACAGCACTGCAGGGAAATCGACATCAAGGAAAAGCACCTCCCCTCCAGGAAAAGAAACATGTTCCGACGAGGGTGAGCTCAAGAGAGATGAAGGGGACGCAGCCGCGTATGAACTGTCCCTGGTGATCAAGTCGACAGACGCCAGCAGCAGTCGAAATGCCAAGGTGTCGTAGCCGGCTCCGAGGGAGATCACCTGTACAGGCGGAGGGCAGGGTGAACTCGGTGTGACCGACGCCAGTCGTTCCGGGGCTTTAAAATACCCTTTGACAAGCCGCACGACCAAGTCCGTCATTATGGCCATGCGCAGGTAGTAGCCTCGGTTGACTAGCGGAGACCGTCTTGAGGGTTTTTTCACAAAATGCCGCAAAAACGTATCACGGATGTAATTATGGGCGACGGCTGAACGCTTGCTGACGACACTGTCATCATTCGTGTGTTGCACTCGCACATCAACGCTACTATCAACGATCTTGATTTTTTGTTTGACCTTGTTTGCTTTTTTTTCCTTCTTGCGAGACAGTGCCGCCTCTCCGAGAATCGACTGAGGGAGAAGTGAGGTAGGTGGTGAACACACCTCTTCTAAGGTGGCTTTGGTGCCCACCGACTGCATCATGAACTGAGGAAGCGCAAGGAGCACAAAGAGGAAAATATGGAAATGCTATGTGTGGGAGTGAGGCAGGGAAGGGGAGGAGGGGGGGGGAATTCAAGTGTAGCCGGATAGTGGCCGAGGCCCGAGGACGAAGAATCTATACCTGACTGACGCGCCTCGCCTCTAGTAGGTCAGTCAAACTGTGAAGATGCCTGTGAGTGTGATGAGGTTCCTTGGGCATTGAAAAAACAAAATCACACAACACAAAAAGCCAGGTAGCAGGTCCGTGTATCTGTTCTGCCTACCCACTAACATTTCATTTCTGCGAGTAGATTGCTGCAGAAAGACCCCAAAAACTGCAATCGGAGTTCGCTTGAGCACACACACACACCAAAAAAAAAAAAGATCAACCTGATCGACTCATCTTCACAGCATCAGGCACCCGACAATTCAGCAGATGAGAGCAGACAACAACAAAAGCTCTCAGATCCAAAGCCTTCCTTGAGTAACCCTAAAATTGGCCTATCAGTGACCTCTGTGAACGTATTACCTGGGAAAAAAAAATTATTTTTGCCCAATTGCGGTCTGGAAATGGGAAGCGTCACACATGTCTTCGACTTGGCAGAACTGTATCGAAATTGGTTGAAAGCAATGTCGAAGCAATGGTGCGCTCCTTCTTTCGGGTTCAATAAGAGTTCGCTACCTCATCCTCTCACCCGCTTTCTCCACGAAGATCAAAAAGGGGGATAAAAAAAAACAAAAAGTATCACCCATGAGGCCAAAAACCACGCCTCTGTCACCGACGCATCATTTTCGTGTTTTGCTCAAAAGTGAGGCCCTCCGGCATGTCCCCTTGGACATCTCGGAGCAAAAAATCTGCCTCCTCCGTGCCCACCTCGTCATCCTGCGGAGTCAACCGTTGTAACGAAGGATCCCCCTGCAGAGACGTTGGAAACATCAATGAGTCGGTGGCAGCTTCCACCTTGCCTGTGTCCACCTCCGCAGAGGTCAATCCTCTCCATTTCAGCACGGTTTGTGCCAAGTCGACTTTGCCTGCCTTGAGGAGCAAACTACTTAGTGTGACGCTTGTATTGCGACTCAGCGGAAACCCTTGCTTCTCCATTTCTGTCAGAAGAAAGGCGACCTTGCCATGCTCGCCAGCGCGGGCAAAAGCGCTGACGCAGGTGTTGTAGATAAAAGCGCTCTTCGGCAAGTTTGCTGTGTCTAGCAATTCCTGCAGCTTTACGGTGTCTCTCAGGCGTGCGTATAGCATATACACCGACTCCACATCACGCAGGCGACACTCGGGGTGTGCCAGCAACAGTGTGATGTAGCGTCGCATCTGCTCCTCGTTCCCAATTTGGCAGAACGTGGAAGCAACCGTGGCGAGCAGACGACTGCTCAGCACAATGTGGCTGCCGCTCACTATTTCTTCGACGAGCGCCTCGGCCTCATTTGGCATGCGGGCCCGAGCGTAGGTGTTGAGAAGCACAACGTAGGCGAACTCTTCCATCGCTATTCCCCGTTGCTTGCGCTCCTCTACGAGTTCGAGGAGGCCCTCGAACCGCTTCGCCCGGCCGTAGCCCTCAAACAAAATGTTGTAGGTAACTGCGTTCTCACGAAACCCCTCCGACTTCATCTTATCACGCACTGTCTCCATTTTGTTCACGTCTCCACACTTCGCGTACGCGTTCATTGCTTGGTGGTACGTGATCAGCGTGGGCACTGCGTTCGTGGATTTTGACATTTCGTCGAGGATCGCCTCCATCTCAGTGAGTCGACCCATCTTACCCAGCATGTCCACCACCGTCGTGGCGGTCACCGGGTTTGGGGGCACCAGCTTCATCATCGTATCCAGTATCTCCTGTACCTTCATCATGTTGTTGAGCGTCATGTACACGTCAAGAAATCGATTGTAGACTGGCATTGTCACCGTCATTTTGCTCTGCAGGAGATCTGCCCAGCACTGATCGACGGCATCCGCGTCTCCCAGCTTCTCGAAGGCTGAGGCGACATCGGCAAAGAAGAGAGGTGTGTGTATCTGATTGCTCGAAAGCGCCTTGTGTACGTACTGACGGACCCCCTCGGTGTCCTGAAAATGTGCGAGAGACGTGACTAATACGCTAAATAACCGCTCATTCATGGGTACTTGCCGCGCCTCCATCTCGCTCAATACAGCGTTGAACTGTGTGCGGTTGCGGTGCAAGGTAGCATTGCGCAGCAGGACGCGGTATACGTTGGCTGACTTGTAGGGTAGACGAGCAAGAAAAGCATCCATAGATTCAGGCCGATCATTCTGTGCGTAGTGGTTCAACACCTCGGCCTGAACCGCATCGTTGGCGAGAAGACCGTACTGCTCCGCGTCCTTCACGATGGCATCGCCACGGATGACATCCTTCGGGTAGGAGCGAAGCATCTGAATGATAAGTGATGGGCTCACGTTGTACGTGGCTCCTTTTGACGCCTTCTGCTTCGCGTCCCGGAAGAGCTGCTCAATCTTGGTGTAGTCGCCAAGGGCGTGAAATACACGCACCAAAGTTGGGTACATAGGACCGTCAACCTGCATGCCTCGGCTCCGCATCTCGGCCAGGTACTTTTCCACGAGTCGGGGATAGTAGCGGTCCAAGACACGGAATACATTTTGATAGGTTTGTGTGGTGTGGTAGACCTCCTTGCGAGTCATCTCTTCCTTCAACGCAATAACCTCTTTGACATTATACGCGTGCGCGTACCACCGCAGCATCTCATCGTAGAGCTTGTGGTCTTTGACAAGGCCCACCTTGTCGAGGAGGTCGAAGCACTTGCGCATGTCCTCCAATCTGCCCAGAACGCCCAAGCCGCGAAGAAGCGACGAGGCGTAGAGGGGATCCAACTCATCTAAGGTTTCCTGTGCAATCGCGTCCTCCACGATTCGGCGAAGGTGCTGTATCTTTTCAAGCATGATGTTGTCGCCGGTTTCATGGCTGCGCGACATGAGCTCACTCAGCTTTGCAACCACAGCCGAGTCACCTGCTATCCCGAGCGACAGACGATCGAGCTCTGCACACAATTCACTTTCTACCCTGTACACATCTGCGATCGATGCCACATTTTTTTCCTGCAGCCGCGAGCGCACGAGAGCACCAACAGCGATATCCGAGAGAGTTAGTTTGTGCTCCTTGGTGAGGCGCACAACTGAGTGAAGGGCAGCACTGCTGCCGCGACTCGCGACCACTGCGTGCGATACGAAAGCGTGCAGATCGATATTGTGCCGTCTCCTTGCGACAACGTCATCAACGACGCGCTGGGCAAATTCGACGACGGCGGTGAAGCAGCCCGTCATACCCATACTCTCTAGCACGGCGCAGTAGTCTTTTGTGGTCAGCGTTTCCTTGGGAATAGTGTTCCATAGTGTGACACTCTCCTCCCGCTGACCACTGAACTGAAAGGCCAATACCGCCAGTACCTTCATTTCGTCGTGCGTCTTTAACTCCTCGGCCATGGTACGCATGAGTTCCTTGGCGCTCTCCCGCTTATAGGATTCATACAGATAGCGCACAAATGGGAAAGCGATGGTGAGTCCATATTTTCGGAATCGAAGAGCAGCGCGAAAAAGAAGATGCGCCATGTCACCCTGGCGGAGGTCGACACACTCACGCATGAGGCTTTCCATGATCGCAGTGGCGTCGTCTGGTCGAATATCGTTCCGTTGCAGCTTCGATTGAAGCGAAATCATGAGGTAGGTCACGGCGTTCCGAAACTGTGCAATGCGACGCCGGGAATGAAGCATCGACTGCCGGATGTGACGCGCGACGTGGCGCGGCTTGCTTGACAACACCGACGCCAAAGCCACCTCGTCTTCGCTAGAAAAAGGTCGGTAATGTGACGACGAACTGAACGTGGAGGCTCGCAGGAGTTTGCTAGGTACAGCTAAGGAAATATGATTCCGGGTACTTGTGAGTGCCACTTCTGCGGTGCTCAATGGGAGCAGGGTGGTGCTCCTATTGGGCAGGCCTGTGCGAAAGCGCGCTAGTGCGTATGGATTGCCTCCACTGCGCAGCTGCCCCGTGAAAAAGCCTTGCCCAATACAGGAAACGGGGCGTGACATCGCCACTGCAGCCCTGAGTCAGGGTGTGTATTAAGGGGTAGGCTTTATCTTCAAAGCACACAGTTTTCGGGGAGAACAAGAAATTGGGATGGCGATGGACATATGAAGGGGCTAGTCAAGAGATCGGTGCGTTAAGAATACGAGCAGAGGGATACGCAACTTTGTGCGCCAGCGGTACCCACTACTCCATTCGTTTGGATAGGCAAAGAGTATTCTGGGGGGGTGAATATTGTGTAGTTTAAGTGATACGCTCATTCATCGTTGACATCCAAGTCTTTTTTTTTTTTTGAGGGGGAGCTGCTTTACAATCGAAGAAATGATGAGTTTTTTTTCTTCTTTTCAGAGTGCCTCCTACACTACTCCGCAATGTTGAGCCGCTGAGAAAAATAGAACCGTTGCGGTGATGAGGGGAGACAGGCAGAGGACTTCAACGTCGGTAAGCGAAAGACCTCATCGAAACAAATGATGTGCATGTTAGTGCAATGCGAAGCAGGTCAAACTAAGACTACAAGAAAAAAAAAACATTAAATAGTGAGCAATGTGTAATGCGATCGAACCTCACTTATGACGAATACCCGCCCGCACGCCAACAACAACAAAAAAACTAGTCAGTAGTGCATCACACGTACCTAAAGCCCCCCAACCGACACCTAAGGAATAAAAAGAAAGAGGATGAAGAGGTCCGAGAAACAATGACCTCACCAAAAGAGAAAGCAGGGAACGAAGAATCCTCTGAGTTTCCAGGGGGGGGGGGATAAAAGTAGTACACATTCTTTTAAGACAGGGTGGAGGAGAGGCGAAGAACGGAAGGGTGAAGGCGTAAAACAAAATACAACAGAGGGAGCGAAGATTTCAAAACATTTACACTCTGGAAATGAAGCACATTTATCGAATTCTCGTGCAGCGCGGTGTTTTATGTAAGTATTTGTATGTCAGCAGATACATCGGATCTGCCCCTATCTAGGACTACCTGGTCAGCTCCCAGGATATTCTAATTACCGTACACCACGGAAAGACTCGGCCGAGGATGTCTACGGGAGTCACCGCCGGGCGACGGAGATGGACCCTTCAAACTCACCTACACCATTCGGCAGCGATGCGTGCACAGAAGGGGTCTCGGTCATTACCACTTCATCCATGATTACAGGAGACTCCTCCGAGGGAAAGCAGTGCTTAAGGATTCCTTGGCCTGTGCGATTTCTTGGGTAATAGCAGCTGTCATCGTTTTCACCCGATAAATCGGAACCACAACAGTGGGAACATAGGCACATCATAAGGAGGCGCCCCACACCGAGCTGATGACCGCCAAAACCGTGGAGGGCGGCTGTGAGGCCCGTGAACTTCTCCCTACTACCGAAGCAGTCCCCATACTTCTCAACAAATCCGCCGCCGTTCTTCTCCTCCTGGATGAGGGCCTCGTAATGGGAAGGAAACACGTCTCGCTGTCCTCGCACCGCCGCTACGATAAACTCATTATCCATCCATTCAAAGTTGGGCGCTTCGAGCGCTTTTTTAACCTCCTCGCTCAGAATACTAAAACTTTGCGTACAGAGCAACTTCTCAAAGAAAATACGAGTGTTCACTGAGTCACTCTTGTTGTGGACGTACCCATTCGCCCCGTTGAGGACCATCTCGCCAAAAAGTGAGGCGTAGTACGTGAGGAATAAGCTACAAAGGTCTCGTACCGTCTGGTCCTTTGGGTGACGCATACGCAATATCGACAGCCCCGTCCGTAGCGCGCTGAGCATGCCGGAGTGTGGCAAATGATCCCGCGTCTCGTTGTGGTAGTCGACGCGGTCACAGACACCGCTGGGGCCGAGATGGACCGCCACGACTGAGTCCAGTGGAACGCACGACACATGTGGAAGTTGTGAGGTGAGTATACCCACCAAATATGGCGGCGGCGCAGACAGCACGTTCAGCAGTGAGGTGGGCAAAATAGGAATGAGAATGTGCATCCAATCAAAAGGAGCCACCAGTGCCTGCAACGACATGACCACCCTCGATACAATTGAGAAGTTTGGGCCAACAATGATGATGTGTTTCTCCAACATCAAATCGGCTAGTATGGAGAAAAGATCGTCCATCTTGGGAAAGATGACGAGCATGTCAAGTGGTGCAGTGTCGATGAAGGAGCACAATCGATCATATGGACGATTAAATGTCAAGCCAAGGTCCAGCGGTGTGTTGAACATCCCCCCCGATGGGGGTGTAGGGCACTTGCACAGCGCCTTCACCAGTCTCCTTCCTCCCTCGTCCCCATTCGTAACAAAAAGGTAGGCAAGTCGATAAAAAAAATTGCACCACGGGTAGGGTGATATGGCCACAACCGCCTCTCCATTCACGAAGGCGGTAGTGTGACCATACTCGCGAACGCCCTTGCTGTCGGTCAGCACAAACGTGTAGCTGAGCTGATCCACCATGTACGAAGTGCCGGCATTCGCCATTGCAAATTTGGCTAGATTAGGGTACCTCGACATCGCCTTCGACGGTGTGTACGGGTAAGACCATGAAATATGTGCCGTTTCATTGCTATGCATCTGCCGCTCCAAGCGCATGACAAGAAAACAATTGATGCAGCTATGCTCGTTGCCCTTATTATAGAAAATCTCGGACTTGGAGCTGAAGGCGGTCTTCGTCTCCTGGTGATCGGAGGGGGACTCATTCGTTTTCTCGAAACGGTGTACCGGATCCAAGGCAGGCTCCATTTTGTTACTCCAATAACGTGGCTTACGCAGTGCTTCGAATAGGGAGTCACCTACAATCACACCCCACAACCATGGAGGCGCCAACGGTTCCTCCCTCACCGCACCCCGCAAGAGCGCCTCAAAATTACCTAGGACACACCAGCACCGGTGGAGAAAATAACAGAAACCACGCGACTATGCCAAATTCATAAATGGATCTGTATGGTGCATGTATAGGACTTGTCCCGCCCACTGTGACTTCAGAGGTGAAGGGCGAAGCCTCCTTGTGCAGCCCAGGTAAACAAGCAAACGCTGAAGTGGAATCAGCACCTGGCACTGGACAAAAAAAAAAAAGCAAGGGACTACAATGATAGTAAGATAAAAATACTCGTGTCGCCACGAGACGCTGGAGCCTGAGCCAGTGGCGTTTCCTTCTCTCTCCTCAAATATGGACGACCTCCTTTTGCGCTATACCCGTTCCGCACGCGCCCCTCTCGCTTTCTGCTTTCTCCCTCACGCTGGTTGGATTTGTTTCGTCTGCGCTGCTAATATATATATATATATATATATATATATATACTACCAGTATAGTACGACACTACCGTCCTACCCTCCCTACCCCTTCCCCGTTCCGGTGGTAGTAGTAGGTTAGGTTACGGGACGGAACGAAAGAAAGTAAGAGAG
>CM007319.1:1089394-1114638 GCA_000333855.2 Endotrypanum monterogeii
CGTTCGCTATACCGTTACCCGTCCACGCGACCCGTCCTCGTCTTTCTTCGCTTTCTTCCCTCCTACGCTCGGTTGGTAGTTTGTTTCGTTCTGCGCTGCTAATATATATATATATATATATATATATATATATACCCAGATGAATGCACACGTCACCCTCACCCTCCCCTCCCGTGGTGAGTAGAGTTTTGGGAGGGACAAGAAAGAAATGAGAGAGATGTGTGCTAGAAGCCAGACCTTCAAGATGCAGAGAAAAGGAGAAAGAATAACTACACGGCACCATCCAAAGGAAACTATGTACACACATATATATAGAAATATAAATATATGTGTGTGTGTGTTTGATAGAAGCGGAAGAAGCGAGGAGCAAAAAAAAAAAAATGGGGTACAAGTTGAGCAACCTCGAAGAAGAACGGGAGGAGGAGGGAGGAGAGCATCGCCACATCACAAGTAATGTGCAAAGGAGAGCAAAAAAGCAAAAAGTTCGTTTCTTTTTTTTTTTAATGTTCGCGACATATGCATGATTAGAAGAAAACAGTCACAATCAAAGCTGTTTCAAAGCATGCAAACAGAACCAAAGTCCCTGCAAGAACACAGGCACAGAGGCACACACACCCCTGAAATGTTTCTCTCTGAAGCAGTCGAAAAATAATAATAACTCCCTCTCTTATATCGATCAACAAAAAACTGCTCATGCCCAGCACTCACACATTAAGACGCTCGCCTACAATCTGACTGAGGTCACTTCACCGCAAGTTCTCCTTCAGAGGCCGGCGGGTTTGTTGGTGCAGACAGAGAGGACGCTGGCAGCGCGAGTTTTTGCTCTTCCTGAATAGCCTCAATCTGCTTTTCGAAGAGCGTATTCATAGGATGGGCCTCGCGGGCTTTTTCGAGCAGTGATACCGCCTCCTCCACACGGTTAAGCTTTCGCAAGGCATAAGCACCGTGGAGGTAGCCCTGCACGTTGCCTGAGGATTCGATGGCTAACATTGCAGAATTGAGCGCCTCTTCCAACTTTTTTTGTCGTACTAGTATACCTGCCTTCAGAGCCAGCAACCCACCAAGACGCGATGCATCCTTTGCGTGAACGATGCCACTGTCCACACAGCGCAGGGCGTTGCGCAGGTCGCCACAGTGCAAGTTGGCTAGTGCCATACCTGCAGCCACCTTCACGAACATTGTAAGATCCATCGGCTCGTATGCATCCCTGGAGGTCATAATAACAGAGCCGCTAGGTTTCTGTGAAGACAGGGAAGTCTGAGCGTCAACAGAAGTCACTTTGTCAATGTGCGTGGATCGTGAATCGTCAGGCATCGCCGCTTCCCCCTCGACATTCCTAACGGGCGGGGAGACATTTTCCGTCGTCTCAACAGAGGATTCCCCTCTAGACTCTTGCGCCACTGCGATGGACGGCGCGGGAGCGCGTGGTTTGGCTGAACAGCCGTTGCGCTCTACTTCCTCAATCATGCCTCGGAAGTTATCCGAGAAGCCGGATACCAGCTCATGGGGCTGCTCCCCACCCGACAGAGCTGAAGAATTGGGGTACAACAAATAACTGAGGGGCCGTTGCGCAATTAGATCCTTTGCGCCGTATTCCAGTAACAGCTTGTGCAGGTGTGGTGCAATGCTCGGAGTGGGGCTTTTATTGTCTATTTGCTGTAAAATCTTATTACCAAGCTCAACAATAATGTCCCGCGAGGTGGTCTCCTCCAGGACAGCGCGCTGCTCTTCCAGGCTTTCATCCAAGACCTCTGGCACATACTCCTTCACGCGCTCATCGCGCGTCTGTGGCTTATTCCAGAGACTCGTGAAAAAATCGGTCTTGTTGGTGCCGAAGTTGAACGAGGGCAGAATTGCCAAAACTGTTCTGCTGGCATTAAACATGTTTGAGAATAGTCGATATGGCAGTCCCTCACCTGCGCTAACATGTTTTTTCTTGTTTTTTTCGATGGTTTGTGTGTGTATGTGTGTGTGTGTGTGTGGGTCGGGAAGGGGGGGAGCCCAACGAGAGCAAAAAAAAAAAAAGAGGGAAAAAAGCACAGAAAGGTTGAGAGGGTCGCTTCTCGCTCTGGCAAGTCAACGTGTGTGTGTGTGACTCCACCACCAATAACGTATTGGCTATCGGTCATCTCTTTCGACACCATTTCCGTCCGCTCCCTCGAAAAAAAAGGAGAGGAGCCAAGAGGTGAACAAGTGACACTACGTACGCCGACAGGCACTCGACGGAAGACTCGTAGCCTAGTTTAGTGACGCAGGACCCCTATGTAGCCGTCTCCAAGCACTGGTCGAGTTGAATTTCGACGAAGGACCCCACAGCTGCGAAATGCTTCACGATATCACCCGCTTCATTTTTCTGCTCGTTTTGCTCAGAAGGGTAGAATTCTCAGGGATGTATTGAAGGTGTGCGAAGATCAAGTAATTTTGCTGTTGTTCAAATATTTCCATTCGTTCTTAAAGCAGTTGAGATTCGGTAGGCAGTAAAAAAAAAAAAACATTCTGGGATGCACACGTCGTGTGAGGAAGATAATTCGTTAATAGATAGCTCAAGAATCGGGGTGTAATGACTGCCAGACCATTCCATAAAAATATCACCGTTTTTTTTTTTTTGCGGTCAGGGGTAGAACTACCCTATGAGGCGCTTCGGCCTCAGGAGGAGACATCTCCCTCTGAACCCTTGCGGCAGCGGCTGCGAATACCCTATTACACAGCCAGAAAAGTAGCGCAACTCCAAGACGGAGGGCAGAGGATACCTGCAGCGATTTCGATATATCACCCTCGTTCCCTGGAGAGGAGATGGGAGCAGTTTTTCCATTGCTGTCATTTCGCGGAGGTGCCGGCGACACTGCTCATCTCCCTGGAAACGTGCAATCAAGTAAACAAGGAGTAGCTGTATAACCAAGCGAAGTCCTTTCATCGCAGTTCCATGTCGCCCTTTTATTTTCACCTCAGAGCTGATAATTCGTCACTACCGAGGGGTAACCTTCCCCAGCACATTGGGCCTCTTTTCAGGCTACCCAGTCGACGCTGTTAAATCAACCACCCCCTCCCACCTTCATCCGGGTTCAGCAATAGCAATGAGAGCAGATTTCATTTCTTCACGGACACAGAGGGGGAAGAGGCTTCGAACGATCTCTAGATCCGTGTCACCCTTGTTGAGAGAAAAAAAATGAGTAAGGCAGGACTGCACCTCCTCGCTCGTCGTCGGGGAGGGAAGGAGAGAAGGGGCCCTTGCATTCAAAACTACGTTCCCCAAGCGCAGGACTCATCGCCAGATATGGGCAGCGCATGATCGATTATGCACCCTTTGCTTTGGCTACCCCGCAAGGCAAATTTTGAATAACGGGTCGCCGTTGGCTCAAGAATGCACGAGACAAACTTGCACAGCGTACCTACCTTACTTCTCTCCGAAGTCAGACAAATATAATGGCCTAGGAAGTAGAATAGCGTGTGAAAAGCAGATAGACTGCTACTCTCAGATGTCAGCATGAAAGAGTCTCCATGCTGAATGCCACTTCTTTTGTGGGAAGAACAGCACACGCAGAGTCTTCTCATGTTTTTTTTTGTTTTTTTCCGTTGTGAGGTAATAAGATAGAAGCAAGAAGCAGCGGGACATGTAAACAAGAAGTTGCACCATTGAATACACCTCACAAGATGGCAGATGGTGTACGGGAAAGCAAGGCACTAAAATCAGAGCGCTGGTTCCGATGGAATAATAGTAGAACTGCGCGACTGAACAACGAAGCGCCAGCACCCGCCCCCTTACTCCGACACCCTTTTTCATTGTACCTAACCACACAAACACGATGTATGGATATACACGCGTGTATATATATATTGGAGAAGCAGCACCCCAAATCGGAAATACGGTTAGGCTAGCTGACCACTAAAGGCTGGGGTAGTCAAGAATGCTTGGGAAAAACATCTCGCCTCTCACTTTCTTTCTGTCTTTCACTCTCTACAATTCGGCTAGGTGTGAAGAATACAGAAACACATACAACTATACGGACACAGGCCAGACCTTGCTGCGTCATTCTTTGTTTATTTTGTGGTGTTTATTTTGTATGTTTGTCTTTCCGCAGCACTTTTTCAGGAAGGACGTGCACATGAATGCCTGCAAGTGCGTCGGTCGTGGTGGCTAGTGAACGGAAACTGCATATGAAATCTGTTGTCGGTTATGGAGAAAGTAGATGTGAAAGGGGCCAGTGAGAACAGAGCCAGCGGGGCCTGTCATGTGAAAGAAACAAACGACAAGCCTCTCGAAGAAGCACATCGATCAAAACAGGAAATCACGGACCCCTCGACACATTTAAAAGAAAAGACCATAAATATAACATCTCGACGACAGAGGAGCCGAACGTCTGTGAAAGACATGAGAATAGATGAATGCGGCAGGAATGACTCCTCTAACGAGCACAGAAGGCACGGTGCGCATGAGCACATACAGCTTCCAAAAGAAAGAAACCACGAGCCATGATCGATATGCTTGCTTCATCACAAAACATGGGCGATGAGGAAGGGGAACGAGTTCGCACAAACAACAGATGTCAATGGAAAAAAAAAAACAGAGCAGAACTCGGTCCGCAGCAGCATAGCTGCCTACGATGGGTAGCCTGAAAAATCTCCCGTCTAGATTTTCACAGCAACAACACCTTAATTACCGAGCTAGACCTCCAGAGAAGAGCACCAAGATTGGATCGCACGGCACCGTTTTGCTTATTCCTTATTTGTTTTTTTTTAAACTTCCACTGACACCCTCCCTTCCAGACTGAGATGAAAACGGAAAAAAAAACACCTACGAGAGAGTTATTCAAGGAAAGGCCCATCACTGTGATGCACATTCGACCTGCTGAGCACCACCAGCAGACGGCCCTCCCGCGGAACGGCGTGAGCTGCCACCGCCTCCGGTGCTGTGACCGCCGCTTTCTTGTGAGGCCCACAGACTACGCTTCTGCTCTTCGAGCTGCTCGCGAGACTCGCGGATCACCCGCGCCTTCACCGTATTTCCAAGCGAGGCGTTCGCGTCTGTGCTGGGAGTTCCAAAGGCTTTTTTAATGAGATCCTTTTGGCTATCACTCAGCTTATTGGGCATCTTGAGGTGCGTAAAGATGTAGACGTCACCACGCTCTCCAGAGATACCAGGCATGCCCTCTCCACTGACCTTGATAACCCCGTCTGGCTTCAATATGTGTTCAGCCGAGGTCTCAACGTTCACGGTTCGGCCATCAAGCAGCTTCAGGGGCATTCGGAGGCCCAAAAGTGCTTCCTGCAGTGTCACGTCCTTGCTTACAATAAGGTCATTTCCGCGTCGCTGGAAAACGCGATGAGGGCTTACCTCAACATACAGATGCATATCTGCAGGTGGTGCTCCAGGGATCGTCCCACCCTCGCCGCGCACCACCAAGGTCACGTTCGAGGGCACGCCAGGTGGAATCTCGATCGTGACGTCTTCCGACACGGTGCGATAGCCTTTGCCACGGCATCTGGGGCATTGATCCTCCGGCTTCGCTATTGAACCGGTGCCCAAGCACCGTGGACACTCCGTGATTGTCTGCTGAACCATGCCAGGCCCCATACGCTGCTGCTGTACCACGTGACCAGAGCCGTTGCATTGGGTGCACTTGGGTTTCTCTGTCTTACTTTTGTTGCCAAAGCCGCTGCAATCCGAGCACACCTGCGGGCGGTTCACTCGCATCGTCTTGGTCAGGCCTTTATAAACGTCCTCCAGCGTCACCCGGGTTCGCACCTCTAGCGGCTGCAGAGTTGGGGTGGCATGCCGACCGCCAGCACCCCCGCCGAACATATCACCAAACCCGCCCCTACCACCCATTCCGCCACGGAAGAACTCTGCAAAAATCTCCTCAGCAGAGCGGCCGCCAGCGCCGAAGCCGCCCATCCCCGCGCCGCCCATATTGGGCATATTCGCCGCCTCGGATCCATATTGGTCGTACACCTTCTTCTTCTCGGGGTTACTAAGTACCTCGTAGGCCTCAGCCACCTCAGCAAACTCCTCCTTGTTGCCGCCCTGGTCTGGGTGAGTCTCTAGCGCACGCTTGCGATAGGCCTTCTTGATTTCTTTCAAGTCATCGGTCCGACTGACGCCCAATGTCTTGTAGTAATCCTTGTTGCCACTCGAGTAGAGACGAACAGGGGTGGCAGAGGCGCAGAAGGTGCTGGAGGCGGCGGGCGCGACCGCAGCGGATGCAGACAAAGTCAAACCGCATGCTCTGCGAGTAGTGGAGGCAGAAAGGTATCGGAACATGGTCACCACCTGCAGCAGTTTTAGGAAATCAATGAATATATCAAGGGGCAGCAAAGGGATGTATACAGACGACGGGGTGGGGTTTCCAGTGAAAAAACCTAAGGGTTTTCTGATGATACGCGCGCCAAGCGTTCGTACGGGTAGGGGGGCGAGGGAGAGAGAAATAGAAAACAAACAAGAAGAAAAGAAGGGGCGAACAGGCGTCTGTCAAGAGGTGAAATAAAGCAACACTGGCAAGCGTTTCGATGAGAAAGGCTCACGCAAAGCAGTGTTATCGCAGGATTTATTGCTTTCCTCCCTTTCTACGCTTAGCCGTTCAATTACGCCTGTGTGCTTATCTTCAAGTGGACTTACAACGTACCTTATCTGCTTTTTTTCCCCCTCGGACACAGTCGCGACTATCTGCACTTATGTCTATGAATATCTGTTTTCACCTCCACTTGGGAGGGGGGAGAAACGAGTTGAAAAGAGGTTGCCCAGTCACGCAAAGCTCTAGCACACCCTGCTCAAGAGAGAGGGCAACGTATATGCGATGGCACCACGGTCAAAATTCAGGAGGATGCCGTTACACTCCCGAGAAGAGCGATCCCGTCACCACAACCGAATTCAAAACCGAAAAAAAAAAAAAAAGGAGGGAAGGTGGTAAACTGGAAGAGCGTCGGTAATGTTAGCCAGGGAACCAATACGCAATAAAAAGGGTGGGGCGTAAATGACTTCACCTGCTCCACGGCCGCTTTGATGACTGCAAGTCGAGCAAGAAACACAGCACCCCCGATCAACTTGCAGCTGTGTAGAAAGAAATATATATATATATATATATATATATATTCCAGTTTGATTTGTACGTGGACACACGCGTTCTTCGAAATTGTGTGGGTGTGTATGTGTCTGTTTGAGTATGAAAAGGCTTTCAACCGCTTCAGGGATGACAAATACGATCGAGTGCCTCAATGGAGAGAGAAGAGCAGATATAATTTTTGGAAAAAAAATTCCGTTGCTGGTATTCGTTGCGGAAAAGGTGGGGGAAGGGGAAAAGAGTCACGAGGTCATCGGTGAAGCGGAAAGAGATTAAAAAAAAAAAAACGAAACAAGAAAGTCGGAAGAGGATAAATGAATGCAGGTTGAAGCTGAATAGCGATACATGCACTGTTCCATCCCCACGGGTTCTCGCTTGCGCACAGTAAGCATCCCATTAAAAGCATACCCGTAGAAAGCGTGCAGGAAAAGAAAAGAAGGGAAGAGGCAGCATCATGTCAGATCATACCCATCCCTTCTTGGCGCAACAGTGGGAGAAACTGGTGTGTCCTGACTAGACTACACTTCCTTCGTCGCGAATCTCAAATTCCGGCATGTGAGCACCTCTTATTTTTTTCAACAATTGCAGCACTACCCGTGAAATAAACAGAGGTGTGGTAAAAAAAAAAAAAAGGATATGTCCATTGTGAATGGTCATCACTAAACGAAAAGAAAAAAAGACAGACGACCCCCACAACTAGCAGTAGGTGGTCGTCTAACTGACTCCACAGCGCAGCGTCCACATACAGACTCTCGTGACAACTTTCAAGAGGCGCGCAGCGATGAAAGCACCCTCGAGTCTTCGTGCTTTCACGTCCGTTAAGCGGTAAGGTGACGACAGAAAGCGCACGAGTAAAGCAATAGGGATGACTTCAATGATACACAGACACACACACAAACCTTTGAAGGAGAAGGCTGAAGCGGGGGCACTGTTGGTGTGCAAGCGGAGCTGTCTTAAATTCATGCGTCACACAGTTTGTTACTTGTCTTGCGTTGAAAGATTCAACCCTGTGGATCACGTGAAACAAACACACACATAAATATATAAAGCCTTTACTTGTTCGAACGCCATAGCGATTTAACTCACAACTCGCAATCAGTCAGCTGTCAATAAACGCCAAAGCGTACCCTGTTTTATAATGGGGAGTGGAGGGGTGCAGACTGAATATCTCGACAGAACGAGCCCTGGAGGGTCGCGACCCTTCTTTTCTCTCTCCTGTTCAAAGGTGTGCATATTTTTATCGGATGGAGCTCAGACATTCTCCATAGACGCACGTTGATGACAATTCTCGCTTCGGTGATTTCCACCGCAGTGTTTACAGGGGTTTGCACGGAAGCAGTTGGATGTGCTATGGCCCAGTTGACCGCAACGGTCGCACTTGAGCAGTTCAGGGTGTTTCTGGTAGCAATTACGTGCTGTGTGGCCCGCACCCCCACAAAAAGCACAGCGTATATTGCCGTTCAGTTTTCGGAAGCACTCAGCCTCCGTGTGACCTTTGCTGCCGCAGAAGCTGCAAACACCTCCAGGACCGATGTACCGCTCTAGCCATGCCGTGTTCACCTGCGCTGGTTGGGCGTCCGCCTCCTCTCTCACCGCGTGCCCGACGCCGTAGTGCTGAACATACTGCGCAGTGAGTCGTTCTACTGCCGCTTCCGACACCAGCCGCGTCAGAGACGGGAAATAAGAGGTGAGGAGGTAGATGTGGCGAACGTCATCAGCGGCATACTCGAGGAAGTGCTCTGGCAGTGGTCGTGTATCCCAAACAGGGCGGTCGCCAACCATCATCGCCGTTTGCACGGCAGAGTCACCATCTTGCCGGTGGATGCCAGCCACATTCTTTAGCACGTAAGTCATGCCAGACCGCCGGTTCACGCTGCGGAGCTTCCACTGGACAGCTGTGAAGAGGAGCTGTATATCGAGTACACGCCTTGGTGTCAGATTCATTTGCGTGCTAAGCGCCTCGATGTCGCGCCGACAATCGAAGAAAAGCTTACGGATGCTTTCGTTATCAAAGACAGGCTGAATCGCTTTGGCGAACAAGGGCACGGACAACGAAAGCACGTCAAACAAAAACACTACCGCTTGCACATCGCTGCATGCCTGCACAAGAGAAATGCGACCAAGTTGGGGTGTCTTGTCCGCCTCGGGAGTACAAAAAGCCTCGACATCCATTGCGATATGTCGACTGCGCTGCAGTACCTCTACCGCCTCCCTCAGCTGCTGTTCGGTGCTGATAACCTCATATGGATATCGCAGAATGTCGGCACAGTCACCAGTCAGAGGAGCAGACGAAAGAGATGACGACAACGGCGCGCCAAACTTTGGTTTTGGATTGGACGTAAAGGTAGAGTCACTGTTACTACTACCGACAACATCGTGTGTGCTCGACGACAGGGGCGACCTTTGCGAGATGGCGCGCGTGGGAACTACAAGAGCACTTCTCATCAAGCGTGGAGCAAACGCTTGCTGGTAAAGCCCACGAGGCCTCATTTTTACAGGCCAATGTAACACGACAGAACAGAAAAGCACTGACAGGGGTTATGTTGCAATGACAAACGCTTTTGCTGCGTCTGAGGGTTATCCACCAAGCGCCAGACCCACTGATAGGAGATTCCTCCTGTATGTGTGTCGGGGAAAAAAAAAACGAGTAAATGCCGACACGTGGACACAAGGGCAACGCAAGTGCCAATAAAAAAAAAATATGAGAACCCTTTCGCTTTTTTTTTTTTTAGTATGGAGGATTCGGATAAGAATATCGACGCCCTGGCACCTTCAAGACAGACCGGCAAGGAATGATGCGAGAAAATAAAACTTGAAAAAACCAACAAGTAGGAGATAGACAACTGGTGGGAAACAAGTGTCTGCTAATGTGCTTTGACTGTTGTTCCTCCTTTTTCACCTTCCCTCATTCGGCACAGCACGCCACTACCTAGGCTTGGTTCTGTTTTTCCTGTTACTTGTCCCCCACTTCTGTTTGACTCCCCTGATGGACGAGAAAAAAAGAAGACTGTTGAAGACGGTTGTGTCAATAAGAAGCGGAAGAAGATGTGCTGGAGCAACCCCTGTCGCAGCGGTTGATGTACTTCCAAGTTTGCCGTCCTCAGACGGTGGAAACACACAGCGGTAAAAAATCCGCAGGGGACAATATTGGGTCGTTGTTCCTGTCAAGTCAAAAATGCACGATACGCACACTCAGACGTAGTTAAGTACTTATAGGTGTATACAACTTTGATGTATATATTTTTTTGTGCAGAAGAAGAAAGACAGGGAAGCAGGTGTGTGTGCGGATGTAGGTGTATCATTATGTGTGTTCGCTGGGCCAGCAGAGTGAAGATAGTACTATCCATCTGGTTGACAAGGTGTGCAGAAGGTGCACGAGGTTTGATATCGTGCGATACGAAAGTGGAATACGAATAGCGGAGTTTGCCCTGAGTATGCCGCAACGGATTTTCAGCACAGGGTGTGCGTCTCAATGCCGACTATCCGCTGTGGAAGGGGAAATTGTTTTTTTTCCCGCTCGTATCGCTGGAGGTGAAGATGTTCCATGGGTGACTTTGCTAGAGGAATGAAAAAGCGAGCAGAGCCCTTCCTTCGAGCTTTCTAGACCCAGCCAGCCGATACACTTACGCCTCACAAAATGAGGCCGTCTTTTTTTTTTTTTTGTGTGTGTGTGGGAAAGGGGGAGAGGCACCTAAGGCGGTGCGACCCAACAGGGTGAACACCAAGGCGAGCATGAGAACCCCTCCATCACTTGCCGACACGAAGATGCCCCACTGAAACAAAAAAGTTTCCGTCATAATATTGAACTGTATTGTCTCCTCGACTTCTCCTGGTTGGAACTGCCCGTCCTGATCGAAAAAAAAAAATGCCACTCCGTGAGTCCCACTTTGTCACACTTGCGTTCAGAAATGCAAGAAACAACTAGACGAACGGAAGCTCACCAGAATTGTCGCTGTGTCACAGATTTTCTACGGTCTCTCGCCACCAGAGCGGCCTCTGCCTCGCCACGGGGATGCAGAAACGTGGGCGAAGGAGGTAGGGGCTTTTGAGACCCTCAAAGGACTAGACTCTCGGTACGACACTCAAGTTGGCCACCTTGTGCTAACACTGCTCCCCCCCCCACCCACCCACCTGCCTGGTGCTGAGAGGTGGAGACTCGCTTCAAAAATGGGACCGTCCAGGTCGTACGCTAGGCGCGCTAACGATTGCCAAATGCAAAAAAAAAAAAAAACTGTGAATTGCTTCTGTGGATCTCCGATGGGAGAGAGCATTTAGCTCACCGTGAGCATCTCGAAGTAGTTGCGCAAAATAAACCATACGAGACCCTCCTTACCAACTGAGTCGGCCGTCGGGCGGTCCTCTGCCCACGTTTCGAACGTCTCCACGGACGGCGCGCTGCCAAATATCCAGATCTCCGGCTGCAACAGAAGAGAACGCTGCTTGGTGGAGGAGCGAGGTCCTTCAAAGTGAAGCACAACAAGTGCGGCGTCTGTTTGACAGTCACCGCCCCCTGCGGAGCGAGTCACAGAGGACGTATGCGCATCACAAAAAGGCAACCATGCGCGCCTCATGCGGTTCCACAGGCCAGTCCAAAAGCTTTCATCCAATTGGCTGATCTTTGCGGAGCTGAGGAGGTTCAGTCGACTTCCAAACCAGGCAGGCCCTGGTCGGATGCCCCACCCCCATTCGTAACGAGCGCCTCCGTACACACGCAGCATACAACCACTCGGCAGCAATGCATCCAGATCGCGATTCGTCCACGAGTGCAATAAAACCTCACCCAACTGGCTTACGCGCGACCTCAGCACCGGGCTCATTGTCACGACGGTGTCATTCTGATCACGGCGAAGAGGGATAACGACGTAATCGTGACCGTCATACATCTTTGGCGGTCGCGGCGTACGGTAAAATCGACCTGTCGGCGAGTACTCGATGTAGACATGACGCACCCGTCCGATCCCCTCGAACGCTAGCCGAGTGTGCTCCACCAAGTAGCGGAGAGAGGCGGGCATTTCAGCCAGGCGAATCCGGTCCCCTGTGCCCCAGGGAGCCTTCATGAGTTGAATATCCTCAGGGTGGTCTGCGATGACTCGTATATCTTTCATGAAGTCAAAATTAAGGTACGCCGAGAGGACTCCAGCCCAACTAGAACGCGACGGAGTGCCCACTTCAGTGCTCTGTGTCTTGTCGCTGGTGGCCGACAGTTGTGCCCATCGCTGAAGAGCGTCTATCTTGCGCGGATCCATTGTGTTGCCCAGCGTTTGTGACCAACGCTGTACCTCGTTCAGAAGCACATTTTGAGTTTCCGGTGGCAACACACTGCTTCTGACACACAATCCTATGTTCTCTTTCGCCGTGAGAGTGAACCCATAGGCCCCCTCCACAGGCGTTGGTGTACTGGCCCCGCCAGGTAGCCTAGTTCGCTGACTTTGGAGCGGAGCAGCGAGAGCCTCAGCCGCCTGCACGGCACTTGCAGGAGCAACGCGGCGGAAGAACTCCATGTCAGCATCTGTCATGGAGGGGTAAGCTACGCCCTGTGGGTCCATGAGCTCCTCTCTCCACTGATACGCCAAGCGCTTGCGCGTGGCCACAAATCCTCCGACAACGACGGTCGGGATGGCTAGCGCGGTGTACCATGACTGAATACCGAGCATGGTCAATGACCTCAGCAGATGCAATCCACGTGTGTTTGTATTTGCTCTCTTTTCTCCGGGTATACTCTTTGAGGACACACTTCGCCCCCAGCAGCAGAAATTGCAGAAGCTGGGATATCCGACAACCGATGAGCCCGGCGTGCGTTATTCATTAGTAGACCAGCTACAAGGAAGAAGAGAGCACAGCAGCGACTATCAACATTGACATCAAAGCGATAGCAAAGACAGGCAATGCCGTAAACAACAGATCCAAGAGAGAGAGAGAGAGAGAGAGAGAGAGAGAGAGAGAGAGAGAGAGAAAGAAACCATAATACCGAGCAAAAAGAGAAAATACGAGACATGTATAATGTCGGAGTAATGTGCACAGCTTTGAGAGACTGAAACAAAAGGAAAAAAAAAAGATCCATTATGCCAGTGCTGGTGTACCCATGCAAGAGAAGTCGTCCCTTCGTCCACAAGGGAAGACGGGGGCGGAAAAGGACAACTTCTGATATTGCGGAGTGCAAAATTAACGGATAGCGCTCTCCATTTTTGAATATAACCCTCTACCGATGTCTCTCCCCCTCGTTTTCTTTTTTTTTTAGCTTGAAAGCGAAAAGAGATTCAAATACCGCTAAAGTGTGCTCCAGAAGATTTTAGATTTGCCCCTCCTTCCAGCACGCTTTTTGCAGTTTTGCTAGAGAGACTCTGTAAGGCCGGAAGTCATATACTGGAAGAGAAGGTAGAGGAAGCTGGTCTCTCGTTTATCTTTGACCGTCTCTACACACACGCACACACATACACAGCTGTGTATGCGTGTGAACCTTTACCAAATCCTAAGCTCAGAAGCAAAAGAAAATGGAGACAGAGGCCAGGGCCATTCGCTCAGTGATCGTCAGAATGTGTGTGTGTGTGTGTGTGTGTGTAGGGGGGTAAGGGTAAGGGGGAAAGGGTGGTTTGTCTCACAGCAGAAAACCAAACAATAATATATAAGATGTAAACAGAAGGTGCCGATATGACATTGGGATAAAATAGAGAAGGAATCACACACACGCACGCACGCACGCACGAGTGGCGCCAGCATTGAAACCAGTCCTATTATCTCTTTGCTTTGGCACCGTGCATTACATCTATCCTGTATGATACTGCTCTTCTGGAGCAGCACGCATGTCGTCACGTGTCAGTGCACCAACGGAGGTAAACGCGCTGTTAGCTTTGATGTCGGGGGGATAGCCCTCTTGGAAGACGAGCACTGAAGGTGGTGAAAGAAGGCACCTAAGGAATAAGAATAACCAAGAAGTGGGGAGCGTTAGATGGATCTAGGGGGAATGGGCGTGCGGAAACTCTAAGCAGTTCCCTGTTCCTTCATACCCTCCACTGCCTTATCCATCATCATCTTCTCGTTGAGAAGCTCAATGTAGTATCCATCTGGGTCCACCACAAAGGCCATGAAGCCGCTTTGGTCCTCGTAGTCGATCGGAACGTTATGCTGGCGCATGTCCGCCACGAGAGCCTTCACATCATCCACCCCAATGGCAATGTGTCCGTACGCCTCGTCATGCTTATAGGCTGTCACATCGTAGTTGTAGGTCAACTCGAGCACTGTAGAGTTCATCTCGTTGTCATAGCCGAGAAAAACGAGGGTGTACTTATCCTCCGGACAATCCCACTTGCGAAGCATCTTCATCCCCAAGCACTCTGTGTAAAATTTCACAGAGCGGTCGAGATCGCCAACGCGAATCATGGTATGTAGCATACGAGGTGGCATTATGATACTCTCTTTCTGTTGGGCGGTTTGGATAATGTTTTGATCGAATGCGAAGTGAGGAGGACCAATAGATGTAAATATATGTAAATTTATGTATATATATCCTCCATGATACTCTACAGACCAAGCAAGGAAAGTAAAAAAAAAAAATCGAGGAAGCAGAGCTTGAAGATTTGGGGTAGAAATCGCAGAAGTGTGACTGTATGCAAACAGTTCACAATTCTGCCCAAGTGACTCCGCCACTCATGGGGGGTAGAGTGGAGTGAGAGGGATCCTAGGGGAATAAAAGGGAAAATGCGAGGGGAAACAGCTGGACCAAGAAAAAGGTCTCTTCATGGCAATATACAATGATGCACTTTTTCGAAAAAAAAAAACGTACATTGCTCGGTCACAATTGATACCATGGACAAAAACGGCGCCGTTTCGCTAGGCATGCTCTCATCGCCACCTTTAAAAGATTGAAAAAAAAAAATGCCTCCTTCGCTTGCTAGACCCCCTGGCACTAAACCCGCGCGGCGGATCTCATGTTCGCATTGGCGACAATGCACTTGGGTGTTTTCGAGCTTACTTGGATTTACCCACCACATTTTCTGCAGCCAAACATGAAAACAGCCGAGGAAAAAAGACTTGAACACTCTTTTCTACCATGAGGGGGTGAGAAAGTGGGGGGGGGGAGAGCAGTGGAAAATACCCATTACCTCCTGATACTCGACGTCTGCTTTGTATTTTACAAAAAAAAGAAGTGGGAGTGGGGAGGCGAGTAGGCATCAGCAAGTTCTTCTCTTTAGGGAGTGGGTTATAGTACATAGATTGAAGAGGTGCAGGATAAGGTGCGACAAACACTGCGAAAATGTATTTCCGCCGTCTGGACGAAAAAGAAGGAGAGGAGAGCATGCACTTCAGTGGAAACGGGGGGAGGGGGAGAACGTGGAAACGTGAAAACAAACAAAAAAAAGAAATGAAAAATGAGATGACTTCTTGCCTAAAGAAAAGGCGGGGAACGGTCGATATTCAACGCCCACGTAGTGGAGGGAAGTCAAACAACGACAAATTAACATGGTAAACCACCCACAAAAAACAAAAAGTTTCCGACACTCTGCGCACAAGTGAAGCACACCTCACTCGCTTCACTACGCAGGCGACCAACCATGTCCTCCTATTATTGGCGTCCGGCTTACTTGAACATCGACAACAACCCTCCCCTTTCTACTCCCCTCGGTGTGATTGTTTTCCCGCCCCTATACCGAGACGCATTCCGTTCACGATATCCGTCGGCGCAAGTGGGGAAAGGGTACGAGACGACACAAACTTCTATTGAACCCTCTCATCTGCGACACATCCTTTAGGCTCGCAGCGCAGCCGCGAGTACCGGATCCTTGAGCAGGTTGGTGTCTAGAGGAAGAGGGCCAGAGATTTTATCTAAAAACTGCATCGTTTCCACCGCGAGGCCTGTTATGGTACTTTTCGGCGACGCCTTGACATAGTCCGCCCGGCCCAACACCGGATTGAATAAGGGGACATCTGTGCAGAACAAATGCCCTGATCGGCGGTAGTTTTTCAGGGTGTACCACGAAGTCTTGGTGGACTTGAGCTTGGCGTTGGCAGCTGTCACAATGGCGGCCTCCTCTTCGGTGCGTTCCTGCTGATCAACAACTGCCTTGACGGCGAAAAAAAGAGCAGACTCCTCCTCGTTCCGCATCCATTCCTCTGATAAGATTTGAAGTGTTGGTGTAATGAAGTGGGATGGTGACTTCCAGTTGGTTAGTTTGCTATAAAAATATTTCTTCTCAAGTGGTATCATCCATGGATCGTACACGACAGTACTTCCGATGGTGCAAAGTTCTCCTTTTTCCTTAGCAGTCTCTGTGTCGATTAGCGCAGCTGCGAGGCAGGTCGATCCCCCAAACGAGTGACCAACCAGGTGAATAAGCGGCTGCGCGTCGATGCACTTTTTCACTGTTTCCTGGTCGTACCCCATAGCAATGAGCAGTTCCCCATTTCGGATGCGTTTGACTGTGTTTAACGTCTCTCGGATGCGTATATCCAGCTGCGGTGCACGGTCTTCGCATGTCCACTTCACCTTCGTGTTTAGCGGAATACGAATCACCGGCCCGGCATCACGGCAGAAGGCAGCACTGCCGTCCATATGCGTCACTGCAAAGACGACAGCCCCACGGGCAGCAAGGTTCATCAGTAGCGTGCTGTACAGGTGCGGGAATCCAGCCAGTCCGTGGCTGAACACCACCAGTGGACAAATGGCGCCATTCCGCTGTATGAGAGGCACCGGAGGCGCGTCGACTCGCATTTTTCGGCGCAAAAGAAAGAGATCCTTCAGTAGTAAGTAGGGAATTTTGCTGTATTTGGCGAGACCTTGTAGGTAACCGCTCTCTCCAAACGGAATGTAGTCGATTCCACCAAACGGGACACCGCTTCTGGTCGGGTAAATGATAGTGATTGGCGGCTTCATACCACCGTATTCACCTACTATCTCACGGACTCCCACATTAAACCTTCCGCCAGTCGGGGCAAAGCATTTTAGAGGCTGGAGATAGAAGACTACGCAGGTACAAATGGCACCCAGGCAGAGGATCAAGATGGAAATCCTCCAGTCACACTTCAAACCCAGTGTTACAGACGCCGCCACCACGGAAAGGGCACCCAGGGTGTAGTGAATCGAAAATAAATAGTCGAAGATGGAGCGCATCCTTTTGCATCAAGTTTGTAAAGATGACTAAGTAAAAAACAACAACAAATATATATATATATTCTATTGTAACAGGTATACGTACCTATACACGTAGATGAACGTGAGTCTGTCTGTATCTGTGTGTATCTCTCTCTCTGTGTGTGTGTGTGTGTGTGTGTGTGTATGTGCATTTATGCATCAGAGGTTTTTTTAAATCTCATATTAATGAGGATTACCGTTGTGAAATCATTTTTTGTCGAAGAGAAAGGTGAGAGGGAAAAATAAGAAAACATGAGGACAGCGCAGTGCATTTTGCATACACATACACGCACATGTGCACGCACAGACACATGCGAAAAGAAATAAACTTAAATCCCTATATTCAAACCTAGACAGGAGCAACATGAGGCAACGGGTCATGAATGCACCAGCGACTACATGCGTATATGTCGCAAGTAGGACAATGGTGTCTTTCCAGAGACACCAAATCCCTGGAGAGTAAAATGAGAACTGTTGCCCCCCACCCCACTCCACTCCACCCCCCCCACCCCACTCCACTCCACCCCCCCCCACCCCACTCCACTCCACCCCCCCCCACCCCACTCCACCCCACTCCCCGCCCCGCCCCCAACTGTGGAGTCATTGTGTAGACGAAGAGGCCTTTATATATGAAAGGACAAACATATTTGAGACCGAATAGCGCATATCGGAGAGACACCCTTCTATAAAGCCTTGCAGAGGGTAGCACGCACACACGTCAAAAGTGGATGTGTGCATGTAACTTTTTTTTTTCACTGTGAAGCATTTTTTTTCTTCTACGCTTTTCAACGTCACTGCACACGGACTCGTAGCAGGGTGACATTCTCTCCGCCGCCTCTTCAAGGGAAAAAATGAAGAAAGCTCGCCTCACAAACACCAAAAAAAAAAAATGTCTATGCACGTATGCATGGCGCCCCCTTCTTCTTCCATCTGTGAAAACCTGCCAAACGCTCCTCGATGAGGACGCGGCGTATCATATAGTTGCAACATAAGGGGAAACAGACAAACAGCTACAAAAATGGAATTCCGACGATCGTGTTTTTTTTGTATTTCTTGTACTCTTCTCCAAAGTAGTCGAGTCGCTGAAGCGTAGCTTCCTCATAGGCGATACGGGAGCGGAAAAAATACCAACTGACAACGGCATGTGCCAGTGCAGAGACCGGGTTCGCGAGAATCAACTGTGCAAAACAGGTGCGCCAATACCATCCAAAGTAGGCTGGGTGGCGCAGATAGCGATAGAGCCCGTGTGTTATAAGTTTATGTGTTGAGCGTCGCTCGTTCTCAATCATGAGAGAAAAATTAGACCCACACTGAAGCATTGAAACAACTCGAATACCGTAAAAAAAAGCAGCGAGGCATGTAAACACAAGCGCTGACGTACGATTGACTCGACAGAAAAAGCCGAGCAAGGGGTGCCGCGAAGGATCCACCTTCCAGTACTCGGGGACGGCGTACGCCTCCAAGAAAAATTCGAGTAGTGCAGTGCTTATTGCGATGAGGTACGGTTTCGTGTAAATCATCATGAATGCGTCGGGATGCGTGTCATGTGGACGCATTAGGGCAGCCGCAAGAAACTCTGAGATGTGAAAAGTGGGGTGTGCGATAAAAATATACAGCCCGAGAGCGAAAAGCTTATCATCATCTGTATACCATCCGTATGCAGTGAGCAGCGCGTCCGCCACTGTCAGTACACCCAGAAAAAAAGCAATTGATGCTGTTTCCAAGATGAGATTGCGTCGCAGCTCCTCATTGATTCGTCTAAGCTCCTCTTGCTCCAAGGACTCCCGCATAGGGGGCGTGAAATGACTCATTTGTTCACAGGTCGTTTGGCTTCGAGGTTCATCACTCACAAGCAGGTCAAATACAAAGAAAGCACGCGAAAAGAAAAAAAAACGTGGGAATACAAAGGAAACTGTCGCTCTTTATGGTATGTGCACATGTGTGTACGAGCATGTGTGAATGTGGGAAGGGGGAGAGAAAACCACTACTGACGCTCGGTGTACTGGGAATGAGAAATCCTGTTCGTTCGCTAAATGCGACTTCAAGTTGTGTTCGACCTGTGCGCCGAGTGCACCATTCTTAGACCCGGATCATAAGAAACAAGAAAAGATGGGGGTGGCCAGTGAATTTTTCAGATATAAAGAGGGCAACATGGGGAGAAAAAAGAAAAAAAGCCCGCTAGGGGTCGCGGTGCATATCGTGAACAGAGAAGAAAAGCAGCAGACTAGGTCTCATATCCCTGCAAAGCCTGAGACACGAATACGAGAGTAGCCCCCGAACATAAATATTTGAATGAAGCCCCCTCCCAAGAACAACAACAAAAAAAAAACTTCACAACCGGAAGTCGGCATGGCAAGCACGCACTAAAAGCAGCGACAGTCGCTCGCGCACCGGATTTTATGACTCAACTTGGAGACAACATTTTTTCTTTGTTTTTCGGACATAGACATCCGCCGATAGTGCAGTAGAAAAACAAAATGTGGAAAGACGACGAGAAAGAGCAAACAAAAACTTCGCTGCAATTGGTGTGTTAGAACCACAGGTATGAATGAAAAAAAATCTGCTAACGGCAACCTGCACGGAGACGCGACTCTACGAGACGTTCCCAAAAGATATCAGCCAAATAAGAACGCAGTTGAGTGAGGGGTTATTTGACTCATAGGTAATTCATATGAGATCAGTGCACCAGGGCCCCAGTGAAGGAGGGGAAAAAACAAGAGAAATGTAGTAGTTTTTTTAGCAGAAACAAATCGACAGAATATCCAAGAATGCACCGAGTAACCGCGAGGAGGTATGGAAAGGGAGGGGGGGAGCAGTTCACGTCTTTTGCTGCTATGTCGTTTTTTTCAGCGATTCCGCGGTATATAGTAACAAACAACCTAACAAAAAGCCAGGAGGAGGATAAGGAACCAGCCGGCATAATTATTTCATTTTTTTTTGGGGGGGGGGTTGTTTTTCAAGCGATGCATGCACGGAGATGCATCCCACAGCGTGGGCTGAGGCGATCTTTTTCACTCAGTTGCGCCATTCATCGTGATCGTTGCCCTTGCTTTCGCGACAGAAGGCCCACTGACCACGATAAAACTCTTCCACCAGCTCATCCGAATAGTCGTGTACGCCGCAGAACGGCATGTAGACTGGGAGGCCTTTCTGCCACATCCATCGCGAAAAGCCTGCCTCCTGGAGCGCGCGGCGCTCTGGGTTGACGAGGAGACCTGGTGCAGCTACCCACATCGGATCCCGAGTGTAGATGTTTCCCGCATTCAGTGGCGACCACTCATCGTATTTGATATTAAAAGGCATAGGAATACCAAGTCGAGAGTTGTGTCCCCACTCCCCACGCGCCTTCATTTGCGCTGGGGTGTGCGCGGCGCCGCCCTGCATCCACTTCAACCACATCGGGCTAGAGCCGTGCGGCGATTGCCCGCGAAACCAGTGAGGGTCGGCTGGCTCGACCATGCGTACGAAAAACGTGCCCTGTGCACGTCGACTCTGCCAATACTTGTTGCCATTCTCATCCTTTCCGACGAAGATCTTCTCATCTTTTCGGCGCCACGACTCCCCAACGTAGTAGTGCTTCCTCAAAGCACCGAAGAGCCCGAACATGCGGAAGTCGTGCATTATCCACCGCCAACGAGCCCATGTGAAGGATAATCGCACAGGGTTATCCCCCTGGCGATGGTGATGCCGTGGGAAGCTATGCGCATCGTCGTGAGACTTTGTGTACACAAAGTTCTTCGATCCACACCTGGAAGACTTGACAGCCATTTCGCCATACGCCTTCGCCATGGAGTTGGCACCTAAGGCGCCGAACGTGAAGACGCTCGTCATGTCTATAGCGGGACACGAGACGTCTCAGCGATGGGGAGGTGGGGAGGGGTGAAGAATAAGAGGGAACACTGTTCGATGAGCAACAAGTCGTTCAGCTGAGGATTCAGCGAAGATGCCCCTATAATGACCGGCCAAAACGTCAAAAACTGAGCACACCAAGACCACAGGAAATATACATATGTATGTGTGTGTATGTAGTAGTAGAAGCTGAAAAAGAGGGCGGTGAGGTGAAAAAAAGAACGCTCCCCATACAACTACACACTCACATACGCAGAAAGCTTTGCTATAAAGGGTTATTGGTGGTAGAAGCGAGTAGCTAAGGAAAAAAAGAAAAGGACTCCTAGTTTTTTTTTTTTTTGCCGAGTGCCCTCTCTATAGAAAACTGCTAAAAATCTAATACACACGATCCCTGACAAAAAAAAAAAAAAGACAAAAAAAAAGGTGTGTCGGTCGAACACTGAAGACCTGGGAACTGAAGGTCAACTAGACAACCTCTCCTTTTATTTTGTGGGCCGATTGAGACCAGGTTGCGAGCGATTTTTTTTTTTTTTTAGAAATAGCCCGGTGACGGTGTTTGAGTAAATGTTGGGTCGGACAGGGGTATATTTTCTGCCTTTACAACTAGAGGAGGAGGGGAGCGTGTTTTCGGCGGAGAGAGGAGGGTACCAATGCCTGCGGACCTCACCTCCACCCCTTGCACCACAATGGCAAAGAAGACAAACACTAAAGGAGGGGAACAAAAGGGAATGTAAGCCAGACCTAATGAAAAGTCTTTCGATCGTATTTGCTCTGCCAAGACAACAAGTATACTACTACTACTACTACTACGATGTGTAAAAATGAAAGCCAATTTCGGCTCTCAAAAAAAAAAAAAGTTGAAGCACACTGAGATGTTTAGACAAGCCCCCGATATATATATATATATATATATATATATATGTGCGTGTGTGTGTGTTCACTGAGACCGAAGGTGACCCACTACTAGATATCCATGTACATACAATATATATATCGAAATTTATGATATTCTGAAGACCTGTGCTATATTATTATCTGAATGGAATGTACGATGCTGACGAGAAATCGTGGTCACGTCCTGTGCTTTCAGACGATGGAAAGGGTGAGAATAAGAGGAAGTGAAGGGAACAAGACAAAGGTTCTCAGGAGCGATGTCGGAAACAGTTGTGTAGATGCGGCAGGGAGTCTGCTCTGGCCCCTGCGAAGTTTGAAACCTGTGATCACGCCAACCACACCCTAGCCCCCATTCGATTATGTACTTGGATGGGTGTAGATAGGCTGTGACAATTCCATTGGTGTGATTTTCGTTACTCTCAATTCTGTAAGAAGATTGGCTGACACACACACACACACACACACACATACACCTAACAACAACAACAAAAAAAACAGTTTGTATCCTCTTTGCCCGCACGCGCACCACCGCACACTGGTGCAGACGAGTGCGGGCAAAGAAGATAATCGTCTGTAGTGTCTTGTGTGCTTCGTCAAGGCATTCGATTGTTTTGTCCACACGTTTTCTGTGTCACTGGGGGTTGCGGTCGTTGGCACTGTCGCGTCGATTCCGTTCAGTCCTGTTAGCTGAGTTTAGAGGACAAAATCGTGTTACTCGTGGGAGAAATATCTTACCCTGGTGGTCACCCATCGGTCGAATGCAAGCCGTTCGAAAGCGGCAGAGAGATCAAAGGGACGTCAAAAATTGGGTAGTGCACCGTAACTTGCCTTTTTCGATAGAAAAAGGAACAAGGGGGGAAAAAAAGATGCGAGGCCAGTCCAAAAGATGCCGGTGGCGATAAGACGACGAGCAGTGCTACCTGGCCCATTACGCCTCACGCGCCCGCTTTCGCTCGAGCAGAATCTCAGTGATCCTTACTCTCTCCTCCGCCGCGGGACCCACTTCGTCCATGATGAGTGGCTCCTTGCACCCCGGACAGAGCACGCCACAATCCTCTCCGTCGTCCTCTAGGACATGCGACTCGTCGAAGGCTTCCTCCGTCATTTTTGTGAAGCAGGGGTGACAGATGAGTCGGCTGCAGCATGGCAACCTCATCGCCTCGCTCGCAAGGCTGTTGTGCAGGACGCAGTTCAAAGCCGCAGTGGCTGGTTTCGCCGTCGCGGGCGATGTGACCACAGTGGTAGCTGAGGTGTCAAGTACACTCAACTGGTTGGTAGCATCCTCTGCGCTCATGTTTGATTCATGCAGATGCATGTCATCGACATCAGTGGAATTCGAAATGCCACTGCTGATGCCTGCGATTGAGATGGCGGTGAACACCGACGGGTCTACACGGCGCTTCACTAGCCGGTGGTCACGTGTAATGAACTTGGGGGCAGGGTCGTCCATGGTGCATTCCACCAACATGCTCTCCGGTATCCCTACTGGAAACGACAATACCTTCATTGCCTTACCACCTTTAGCGGATGGGCAGTGCTGGATGAGATGGCCGCCCTTGCCGCAGTTGTGGCAAATGTACCCCTTTGGCGGTGGGCGAAAGTTCTCCTCCATGTGTGCGCGGAAGTCGTCACCGCGACCGCGGCCAGCCCCAAAAACAAGGTCGCTACCGGCACCCCCTCCCATTCCGCCACGACCGCCGCCCATGCCTCCTCGACCTCCGCGTCCCCCACGACGAAAGCGACTGCTCACCTCATCAATGCCCGTGTCCAGGGCAGCCTCGGCCTGCAGCTGAGCGATTCGTTCTTCCTCCGTGAGCGTTTCTCTGTCACCGAAACCCGCCGACCCGGGGTAGGAGGAGCTCGCCGTGTTCTCCAGCGGGAACGGAGGCGGCGCGAACTTGGGACGTGTCATGAAAAACGGCTTTCCACTGTGTGTCTGCCGAACGACGTCTACCACCGCATACGCCGGCAGATCCTCGTCGGGGTGAAGAAGGGCGGTGCTGCCGGCAAGAAAGACATTGATTTCCTCTGGCGGCGCACAAAGTTTGGCTGCTATCGCCTGCTGCGCGTCACGGCATGATATGACGCTGCCCTCCATGTCGATTGTGCCCACATGATTGCTGGATTTGAGTCGAAAGGTGATGGAGGCGACCATTCCGAGAATGCATGAAATACCCTGTGAAATTCTTGCACCAGAAGAAACAAAACAAAAATGCAAGGGCGTGCGTGTCAGGCGCGTTCCACAACAAATCGATAACGGGAAGGTGCAGTACCAGAAGTAAGGGAGGTTATATATATATATATATATAGAGAGAGAGAGAGAGAGATGAGGCGGGCTCGAAAGCAGATCCAGAATCTTATGTGTATATGTAAACACGCGTTTGTGTGTGTGTATTGGGGGGGGGGGGATTCAATGACGCAGCAGTAAAAGAGGTGCTCCACAAAAAAGTACTCCAAGACACCGTCGAGTGCACAAGAGACGTCCTCGGGAAGGAGGATGAACACGTAATGTGACAAGAGAAGAGTCGTCGCTTGACGCAGACGTACGAGCGAATGACCTCTCTGACCCGTCACGGTTTCGGACCACAGTGCGCCCCGTGAAGATAATGAAATTGTATATATATATTACTTTTTTTTTTTTGGTCTGCCACTGCGGGCGTGGTTTATTAAGCCTCAGGAAATGAATGCGTTGGTATGAATATGAAAAAATAAAAGTGCCGTAGGTTGGGGAGACGGGAAAGAATCGTAATCCTACTCAGGAAAGCTAAGAGGGAAATGCGACTGGATATGTAAGAAACTTGACATCGAAATTCGACTGGAGCTGGCCTACCTTGGTTGTTGGTAGAAGTCTACGCACAGTAGACTCCCTTCCTTCGCGTATTAGAGGGTAGACGTAAAACTTCTTAAAAGTCCAGTACCTGGGGCGTCTACCAACTTCCCAATAAATGGAGCCCCACAGAAATCATAATCTACGGGTGGAAGGGGGAAAGGAGTACTAGGCACCTCACCCAGGTCAGCCCATTAAAAATATATACGACGTTTTTTTTGCATTGTATTCCTTTCAGGAGACGGTTCGCCTTCGCTGTTTGTTTCGTGTCTTCAAGCTCTGAGGATCAAATTCTGTTGTTAGCGTGTTCCAGAATTTTAAAAAGTTAGTGCTAAAGTTGAAAGAAAAAAAAAGGAGGAGATAAGAGGAGAAAAACACCAAGTCCAATCAAAATATATATATATATAAAACATATATATTCAAGTAAAAGACATAACAAGACGCCTTGTATTTATGTGTGTTACACTATGTATACTTGTAAAACGTTATCTGC
>CM007319.1:1137628-1206967 GCA_000333855.2 Endotrypanum monterogeii
AAAATGACAATCAGCGATGTTTCTTGACGCTACAAAGATTAAATCATGCACGCGCTAACACACACACACACACACACACACACACACACACATACACATACACGACGACTCGAGAGCCTCACTACGGCCACACCGCCTCCACTGGGATACGGCATACCGCCAACCACACAAACGACGGGGAAAAGTCACTGCGCGCACACCCTGCAGGAAGCACGCGCCATTGTAATACGGATACCCCTCGAAGCAGAAGGGTGCACCGCTCACGGTTTTCTTTTTCTGTGTCTACAGCGGACATTCCGCGATCACCTCGCACGTGGAAGGCTGGAAGGACAGAGAGTGTCATGTTGTGTTAAATGAGAGGAAATAATCGGGGTTAGTTGACGAAGAAGGGCAAAAGTTGGAAAATGTGAGAAGAAGAAGGAGATAGAGATATTGGAGAAATGATGAAGGCTAAGGTCATGTAACGGCCGTATGTGGTATAGTCGTTGTGCGGAAAGCCTACCCGCCTCCTCTCCAGCATTTCTTTCAGGGATCGATTCATAGGCATTGCGAAGGTCCTGACGGGGGGCAAATGACAGGGCACACATTTCTCGTAAAGGCGCTTCCGAAGAACTGTGAGTAGGGGACACTGCTCAGTCACGGAAGCACAAAGTGTTGAAAGTCCTTTGATTGTTGCCTGAAAGGAAAAAAAAGAGTCGAGTTTCTTTATTGTCATGTGTGATTCCTCGTCGTTGTTTTGGGAGCGTTGAAGAAAATCTTTTACAGTTTCATTGACTCCAGGGGTATGGAAAGGTCTTTTGTCGGCAGTTGCCCACCCACTACAAGCGAACCTTTCTTTAGTTTGCGTTCTTGCAAGTCTTTTTCCCGTTGGGCCACCAACCCTGGCTGGAGTTCAGATTTTCCGGTGACCACTACCCGCTGACACATACCGGTCTCTTCAAACCGCAGGTTGCGTAACGCAGCCAGACAGGTGGTGGACTCTTTTTTCGGGTGACTGTCGAGATCCGTGTACTCAATAAATGTCCATTTCGTATTGTTGGGACTGTTGAGTGCGATGCTGTTCAGTCCTTTTGCAATGAGCGAGCCCGCGTAGCCGGCATCGGGTGCCCACCACGGTGTGTCTCGGATTGTTTGCTCCAGCTCCTTCTCTATGATGGAGTAGCTCTGCGAAGGGTTCTCCGAGTTGAACTCGCGAATAATCGGGCAGCGCTTGGGTATCTCTGCCTCCCTCATGTATTGGTGGCTGAATCGAGTAGAAACAACCTTTCTGGAAGCGATGGCTTCTGGATCATAGACAAACATAAACTCTCTGAAATCTGAGAACCTCCGCTGTGTTGCACGACGATACTGGGACTCTTCACGGATTCGTAATGCATCGATTTGCAGCTCCCTCGATTCCGGCGGTGTGCTATATTTTTGTAGGAGCGCCTTATCCACCTCCATCGGCATTGGAGGTGGGAGTCCTTCGTCCATGTTTTTGAGCCGCTGTCGCTTTTCGGAGAGCATACGATTCACTGTGTGGTAACGCTCGATGCTATACAAAAGTACAATGACCACCGTGCCAATGGAGATGGCAATTTCTGACCCGTGAAGGAAGAGGAGTAGTTCACGAAAAAAAGTGCGCTTTTCGGTTTTCTGCCGGCGGGCACAGTCCTCCGCAGCAGCCCAGCGCTCACGCTCTTGTTGCTCACTTGCCATGCGCACCTTCTCGTTGCGCGCTGTCCAGAAAGCACCGTCAGTAGAGGCCCCTGGGACTTCTCTTTTGCGAGACCGCGAGGTTGACGAACCCTTCGCTTCGTATGCAGTTCGCCCCTCGGTGCTCGAACGACGGTACTGTGCACGTAGTAGTCGGTAGGCGGTGTTTATCTCATGGAATTTGGCGGGGTCACCATGCTCCACGTCTGGGTGATACCTTTTTGTGAGCTCGTAAAAGCGTTGTCGAACCTCCTCGAATGGCGTTCCGGGAGTGACGCCAAGCACCTGATGTGGGCTAAGCGGCCCGCTGTGCCCATTCTGTGTAGTGAAACAGCGAAATGTACGGCGGAACATAGGCTTTCTCTTCGAAAAGAAAAAGGCGCAATCACCGGGAATCAAAAACAATAACTTGCTGTTTGAAGGGATCTGTGAGAAGGACCCCTACAAGACTGAAATGAATACGAGCGCAGAGGAGCGAATGGATGTCAAAACGCTAGTGCGGGTAGAGAAATCGATAAGCTAAGCGTGCTTCAATTTTTCTTTTTTTAAATACTGTGTCTCCGAGTGTATGTGCTTTCGGTTCGAAGAATGGAGGGAACGAGAGCAATTTTTCTTTTACGGTAGATAAAAGGAAAATAGCAAGCAAGTCGTTCTAAGTTGAACACTGGTGGGGCTTGGCGGGACGAAAAAAAAAAAAAGGAGGTGCGCCAGGGAAAACAAAATGCGGTTTTACAATACGCAAAAAAAAAAAAAATCAACAAGCAGTTAAATAGATCCGATCACCTGAAACCAAGTTCATTCACGAGGTGCGATTGTGGTGTACACAGAATACGTTGTTGAAGCTGCTTTTCTCTCATTTACGTTTCCGCCGTTCGTAGATAATGATCAAACAGAACACCACGTTTTACAAAAATGTTACACAAGTAAAAAACCTCTGATGGAGCAGGTCCGAAACACAGTATGCTATGATAAATATGCGAAGCCTAAAAATCAAAATCGGCTACAAGGACTATCAGCTGTCGGGGAAAAAAAACGACTACTCTTTTTCACTCTTCCTCACTCTTCTTCACGCAACGCGTAGCGACGCCACGCGATGCACAGACACAAGAAATTACCGAAGCGAGAACTACTCAATGTGAATCGATTTTTGGAGTGAGGAAGCAAGTAGATTGTTCTGATTTTCTAGAGACTGCACGGTGACACCCACAGAGGGGCAACTGAGCAGAACGAAATTACAACGCTACCAGAGCGTAAACATAGAAGAATCAAATTAAATCGTATGAGGAATGCATCGGGGGGGGAGAGAAGTGTAGAGGGGTGAGTTGATGCGAGAGAAGGCACAATCAGCGGTGTACCTGCATAGTGGAACGTGGATCTTGTAGACCTAAAAAAACAAATGAGTGAGGGGAAAGGAAAAGAACTCAAGTGCACAAGAAAGAAGTCTCGATCAGCATCCCTTCAAGACCAATACTATACAGGGTTATCAGAGGGGCTGCATTTTCTCTAGGTGGGATGTATTGCGAAGTGCCCAAGAGTACACATACCTTGTCTAAAATTTGCAGAGAAACGAGGTATTGTGTAGGAGACGCTCGTAGCCGTGGAGACCACCCCTCTTTACCCACGCCTGGGTGCCCGCAGCCTCACCACGCTCTGGCGTGGCAGATTTGCTACGGGTGTTTACGCCTCAAAGAAACTCCAGGAGTGGGTGGTCTACCCTGAAAAAAAAATCCTTTTCTTTCGACAGAAAAAAGAAGCTCGATACTCTACACATTCCCTTCAATGACCGAGAATATGATGTTTTTTTTTGTTTTGAATTCTCTTTCTCTTGATTTAATGAACACGTGATTATCTGCCTTTTTTAAAAAGAGGGGGAAACGTACACACAAGCAAGCACACGCCTACACACGCGTATATATATATATATATATATATATCTTTGTGTGTTAGTGTTTTCATTTGTGTACGCTTTCAGGTTTCGTCATGATCTCGGGTGTGTACTTTTTTTTTGTTCGGTAGCTTTTATATAAACACATAGATCAATATATGTGCATATATATTTATGGATATATTTATTTTCTCATCAAGCTGTATGTAACGCGCTCGTATCGCACTATATATTGTTGCATCATCCTTTTTCATTTATTTCCTTGAGGCACTCGAATACAAAAAAACAACAACAGAACCCAATAGAGCGCAGCCTCAGCTTACTCCAATAGACGCCGACACGGAAAGGAGAAAAAAATACGAACGGTCAAGAAACCAGATAGCAATCGAGCAAGCAGATGGCGTGTTGAGAACAAAGGGGGAAGAGCGAGCAACGCTCAGAAAAACTCGTGTGGATGTGCATGAAGGGAGGCCCTTGAAACCACACATGAGGTTCCCACGTAACTAGCACTCGCATTTTTTTTTTCACCAGTACTGGACCGAACTGCACATTTTTCCCTTCGATAAAAAAAAAATACGAAGGGGCCAGAAAGAAACGAGAAAAAAAACATTGCAGCTCAACCGGACACACACACATACACACAGACATATATACATATATATATATATATATATATATATATGAAACTTTCTATTGTCACCAATCTCCTCCTGTACAATTTTTCGTCTTTCCTGCCATCTGTAACCATCACCCTTCGGGTAGGAACAATAATCTGTCGTTTTCTGTTGTTGGTGCTGTGTTGCTCTTTTTTTTTTCTGCCATCACGAAAATTCATGGCGTATTTCTGCACTGCTTTTCTTTGTGTTCTTCCATGCAGCATGCCAGGGGCATAGTACGCTAGCAGCGCACAGGCAGCGAGAAAAAGAAAAAGCATATATCGCGGGCGCTGTAGCAGGCCTTGTCATGAATCATAGAACAAAGACATCCCCCTTATGGCGCGCGATAAAGAATCATGGAAGCTGAGGTGCAGCAAAAAAAAAAAAAGCGCTGAAGTCGGTGTTGATACACAGTACAACAACTTTGTATCGAGTTATCGTCCATCAAGGGAAAAGAGGCGTTGTGAGGCGAGAAAAGAAAATTGGAAACAAGAAGTTAAGGATAAAACAAAAAGCGCACCTGTGTCTATGAGCTCTGGGTAATGGTACGAAGCCGAGATAGGTGAAATGTGCTCTAAGAGCACACACCGCTACTGGAAAAAAATCGAAGCGTTTTTTTTTTTTTTTCAGCACTCGCCGATTTGGATATTTTCCCTTTTTCCTCACCACGAACAAAAACAAAATGAGCACACAACAGCCTCAGACACAACTTACAAGAAAAATGACAAAAATGATAACGAGAATGCGGGGAGAGTGTTGAGACACACACGCCTCGTTACTTCTATCCTCCACACACAAGCGCACATACACGCGCGAGCACTGGGACTACGAAGGATAAAACTCTCACCAGAGTAATCACAAGTCGTCGGAAAGGAAAGCGGAAAACGTTAAAAGGACCGCTATGCCATGGTCGACTGTGGGTTCATCTGGTTTTCACTGCTTGGTTGACGGAACGACTGCGATACCGTTCTCTCTCTGTTAGTGTGCCTGTGAATGTGGTCTCAGATGACATGGGAACACCTGTACCTGAGTACCAGAACACAGAAAAAAAAAATACAAACGACAAGAAACAAGTTGCGAAGAACAAGAGAAAAAAAAACAAGATACTTTTTTTTTAAAGGCGAAAAGAGAATGAGAATCGCACAACAAAAATAACAATAAAAAACGACAAAAGAAAAGTGGAGAAGAGGGGGAGGAAGAAAGGAGAACAGCCCAGGTGAAGTAGGGTGATTTGTCAGATATATATATTGTTTTTTGTTTTTTTTTGGTTGTCTGTCTGTGTGTGTGTGTGTGTGTGTGTTTGCTGCGACTGTCTCTAATAAATTTTAATTTTCAGATTTTTTATATAGATGTGTCCTTTCTGCAACCGAGATACCACCCTACACATTACCATTCCTCTCAAAAAGGGGGACCAAGAGAAAACAAGGAGATTTTTTTTTTCGTCAAAGACGAAGAGAGTAGTGCATATATATATATATATATGGATGTTGTGCGTGTGTGTAACTGGTTGCCGTCTGTTCGTAAATTAGAAAAATTTACATCTCCCCTTCGGGTACATACGTACACACACGTGCCCACATACGTGCTCGTGTAGCCATGTGCCTGAATATATAATATATATCTATATTTTAGAGACAAAGAAAGAAAAAAATTTGACGATGAAACAAATGGAGGAGTGGCGCAGCACTCTCTCAGTGACAGAACACGATCCCAAACACAAGAACAATAAAAGCACTACTACAACCTTGAACAACAAAAAGAGAAGTGGTGAAACACTTTGATCAATGTGTCACCTGCATCGACTCGAGATAACCTCCATCATTCCAGCATTAACGCAACGCGAAATACACATCATTCGCACACAAACACGAGTTTCAGACACATTCACGCACACGTACAGACGTTCAGAATGAAAAAAAAAACAAAAAAATGCACACGATCGGAGAGCATCCAATACGCAGCAAACAGACCAATACAGAAAGAAAGAGACCCAGTGAAGAAAGTCTAGCTATCCAACAAACGGGTAATAAATGAGAGAGTTTTAATGCGGAACCCCCCTCAATGAGTGCTTTCATTGCGCTGATGACACCGCGAGACACCAATCATCTCCCCCCCCCCCTCGCCCCTTCGCGAGCGGGAAGGGGAGGAAGGGAAAGTCGTAGCAGACAACTCTCTCCGCTATCATCGGTCTACACCGCAAAAAAAAAAAAAAACCTCGAGGAAAAAGAATGTCGCTCCGACAAAGGAGAAATGAATCAAAAGCCACCGTCATCCACACCGCCGCCTCGGCGACCACCACCACCACCAGATGGAGCAGAAGAACGACCGTCACCCCAACTTCCGCCGCCGCCGCCACCACCGCCGCGACCGCCGCCGCCGCCGCCACCGCCGCCGCCACCGCCACCGCCACCGCCGCGACCGCGGCGACGACCGCCACCACCGCTGTCGCGAGAAAGTAGCGCCTCGCCCTCGACAAGCTCCGCCTCCTGTTGAAACCACTTCGGTATCTCCTGGCCGTGTTCGGAGAAGTACTTGTGGAGGTCAAGTGCGAGGCGACGATTGTTTCGGTTATAAAAAGCAGTCGCGATACCCTTGTTTCCGGCACGACCTGTACGACCGATTCGGTGCGTGTAGTCATCCATCTCTTGCGGCAGATCGAATTGCACGACATGCGCCACATCCGGGATGTCCAAACCACGTGATGCCACATCCGTCGCCACCAGGATAGGCGTCACCTTCTGCTTGAAGTCTTCGAGAGCAGCCTCGCGATCTTGCTGACGACGGTCTCCGTGGATCGTGGTGCTGCTGATTCCCTCGCGGTATAGGCGGCGATTGACATCCTCCGCCATCTTTTTCGTCTCAACAAAGATCAACACCATGTCGCTCATCTCGTGTCCGTAGATGATCTGAAGCAGACGGTCCATCTTTTCGTTATCCGGCACGAACTCGATGGTCTGCGTGATATTCTTTGTTGTCGATCCAACACGACCCACAGTTAGCAGGTAATACTTACGGCGCAAGTAACGCTTGGCGAGGTTGAGAATGCGCTGCGGAAAGGTGGCACTGAACATGAACGTCTGGCGGTCATCCACCGTGGGCATATCGGTGTAGCGCGACGCCACAAGTTCTTCGATCTGCTCCTCAAATCCCATCTCCAACATGCGGTCCGCCTCGTCCAGAATAAGAAATTTGATGGCGGAGAAGGAGAGATACTCCTCGTTGAACATATCGCGCAGACGACCAGGGCAAGCGACCAAGATATCCTGCTCAAAGCGTTGCGGGTATCGAGTGCCGCCGTACACTACGTCGTAGAAGATATCTGTGTTGAAAGTGAGCTTTCGCACCTCGTCAAAAATCTGCACGGCCAGTTCGCGAGTAGGTGCCAGCACCAGCGCGATTGGGTAGCTCTTGCGCTGCCGAGCGGGCGACACACCATAGACGAGCATATACTGCACGACAGGGATCAGGAAGGCAGCAGTCTTACCGGAACCCGTCTGCGCACACGCCATCAGATCGCACCCAGACAAAGCCACCGGAATACCATAGCGCTGCACCGGTGTCGGCCTCTTGTACCCACAGCGCTCAATATTCGCGGCGAGAGCTGGCTCAACGAGGAGGTCGGCAAAGTCCTCCACGGGCTTCACATCGCGTGGGACCATCTCCACAGGAATGCTGTCATAGTTCTCCAGCGAAATGCCAGTCTGACGATGACGGTGCTCAAAAAGCTCCATCACCTTGGCTTCGTCGTGACAGTTCCGGCGCAGGTGCGAAGCACGTGTTACGCGACGAATGGCCGGCTGCGCCTGCTGGGGAGCAGGCCAGAGTGCCTCCTCCTCGGTGTTTGCAGCGGCAGCAGGGGCAGCTGAGCACGGTGCGGAGACATTGGTAGGAGCGGCCGCGGTCGGAGCAGGTTCCTGCGGCATCGTTCGAGTCGCTGCGGGACCAGGAGATGACGCCCAGGCGTTGTCTTGAGCGGCAGCAGGCTCTTCTGCGGTGTCACCCTCGTTGCGGAACGAGCGGAAGTCACGACGGCCGCCACGCTCTCCACGCCCGCGCGAACGATCGCCGTCGTAGTCGCGGCCATAACCGCCACGACGACCGCGTGCGCCACTGCGACGGTAAGCATCGTAGCCGCCTTCCTCGTAATCCTCCTCCTCACCATCGCCGGCACGACCGCGGTCGCCCCCCTCAGCGCAGTCCTTCTCACCATCGTAGTAGCGCCTGCTACCACGACCACCATAGCCGCCCTCGTACCCGCGACCACCGCGACGGTAGCCCCCACCACCATAGCCGCTGTCGTAGTTACGAGAGTAGCTGCGATCCTCCTCGCCCTCAAAGTCCTCACTCTGACGGCGACGGAAGTCACCGCCACCTTCCTCTTCGGGGTCGTGGTACCGTCGGCCACCGCGACCTCCACGGCCGCCATAGCCACCCTCGTAGCCGCGACCACCACCGCGAAACCCGCGACGTCCTCCGCGGCTGTAGCCACGATCCTCGTCACGGTTCCATTGCTCAAAAGCTGCCTCACGACCCTCCTGCGCAGAAGCAGCGACACCGCCAGTCTCGGTAGCCTGGCTGACCCCGATGTTTGACGTGGGACGAGCAGGATCGCTTCCGGCAGCCGGCTGTGGAGCACTTGCAGGTGCTGGGTCCCTAAAAGGAGCACTGGCACGAGGGTTGGCACCGGCGGTCTCGCAAGCTGTCTGGCTGGCGTTGTCCTCCTCACCGGCGTCACGCCTTGACCAGGTGTTATAGGAGCCGCGACCACGGCCGCCACCACGGCCTCCGCGACCACTGTAGAAGCCACCGCGTCCCCCGCGGTACTCCCCAGTGTCGTCGCCGCCGCCAGAGGGGTCAGAGCGCCAGTTGTCCGATCGGTGGGCCCCGCCTCTGCGGCCTCGCCCACCACGTGAGTATTCGCGTCGGTCGTCACGGAAGGTGTTTACATCACCACCTTCCACGGCGCCATCTCGTTGATACTCAATGTCGGAAGGTTTTTTATCGCTGTTATAATCCATAAATGCACTTGGGTTTGAGCTGCGCAGGTGAAAGTGAGATATATTTTTTTCCCAACGGAAGAAATTGGTGTGGGAGTGCGCCACAGATCAACAAGGACGTGATGTATGTAGACCGTTTGCATGCATAATCGGGAATTAGAGGAAGGCCGAGAAGGCCCCGCAGCAAAGTAGTCCAGAAGGAGAAAAAAAGAAGGCGAGAATGTAGACAAACGGATGAGAAATCGAGACGAAGTGAGCAAAGCTAGGGGAACCGATCTCAGAATCCAGGCGAAAGGGGAGGGAGATGCTGCGCGGAATAACCAGGTGCGGGGTCACACTCAGAGACGAGCAAAAAACAAAAAAAATCCACCAAAAATGGCAAGAACGTCGACATAGGTACTCGCGCAGTAGAGCCAGCCATACAGGAGTACGCAGTTGTGCCCCTCAGCCACCAGCAACGCATACTCCTTTCCGTGTTGCGCTCTCAGGCCGCATGCCATCTTGTATTGGATTGGTGGCCACAGAAGCGACCATGCACACCCCTAACAAACTTGATCTCAAAGTAGAAAATCAAACGTCTCATTTACACTTGCATGCGCACAACACCGGCTCCAGCCGGAGCGGAGAGGGAAGAAAAAAGTGGGAGTTGAAAAAAAAAATTTTAACTTGCCCTCAAGGAAAATAGAGAATGGTATGCTATGCTTCCATCCTTCGGGACTCTGTGAATCTTTTCGCGCGTTCGCGGGCCTCCGTCTAAACACATAAAAAAGGCTGTAGTTTATCGCATCTCCTCTATTATCCCAACGTGATCTACCATGACGCTCGGCAGCTCTAATTTAAATGCGTGTGTGCCATCCAAGATGCGATGAGCCCTTTTCTCCCACGACCACATGAATCATTTTTTTTGTAGTTGTTTGAAGGCTAGTTACCACCTCTCCATGGAATTTTAAGATTTTTTGAGGACAGCCCTCTTCCTTAGTCAATGTTTCTCTTCAAGAAAAATCCTGGAACACGCAAACGCACACACATACACACGTACAAACAGTGCCATACAGACATACCAAAACTGCTAACAACACCACTCCCTTCTTTTGTGGTGGAAGAAACAGATGAGCCCCACTCTTCATACAACCATCACCCGTAAGACGTTAAAATTGCCGATGTGGTGCCTCGTGTAAAAGCACTGTACTCAACACATGCCCCTTCCCTCACACTTCCCCAGCCGTGTCTCTTGTTTCGCCTGCGATACCGAGATCTCGTGTGCCTTCACAAGAGATTTCCAGCATGTGTCGTTCGTGTTTGTCATAGTACGCTCAAGTACTCTGCTAAATTTGTGTCGAGGAAAGAGCAAAAAAAAAAAAAAGCTGTTGTACAAGAGATAGGCATCCACACCTCATCCCTTGCCGCCCCACCCGCCCACCCTCTTGTTGCTGTATCAACTCGATCAATATAGAAGTTGAAGCTCATATCCCCGATATATATATATATATATATATATATATATATATATATTTATATTTATATATGTACATGTCCTCTCCATATTTATTGAGAAAGGCCCACAGCGTCTACATGCAGGGTATCGAGAGTCTGCTGGAAGACTGGCAGGTGTTTATCCCAACAATCTGCCAGGGTCTCCCATCGAATAATCAGTATTGTTGCCTCACGCGGGATGACATACGTACGGCAACGACGGGCCTCCCGAGTCTCGTGAAACATGGCACAGCGAATGCCGCTAATCTCCATCAAGGTTGTAGTGACTGCCGAAGCCTTCTCCTCGGTGAAGTGGAAGACAACGTTGTGAAGAAACTCTTCCTCATCGCCAGCGAGTACCTCCCACGTGACGGGCAACTCCGTAACGTACTGAATTGTCATCAGCGGCGGCTCCTCATCGTGTGCCTCGTCGCCAAGTGGATAGTACAAAATCGTGGGCAAGTCCATCATCCACGGCTCATGGACAACAGCAGAACGAGGATGCACTGAAAAGAGAACCCCAAACTTGGGCTGCACGTACACCAGCGTCAGGTAGTTGGTGCGTGCAAGAGAAGAAGACGTTAATGGTCGAGCAGTGATCGTCTCGAGTGTTGCTTTGGCAATGGGCTGAGGTATCTCGGTGGAGTCACGTGCCTCCCACAGCGTTGCAGCAGCAGCTTTCGGGTTGTCAAGAAGAGCGGAGAAAGTCGTCGCAGTGACCCTCACGACAACTTTTCCTGCCACCGTAGACAAGGAGGGTGAGAAAGAGAGAATGAAGATGGCCTCATCCGACTCAGAGCTGCCATCCTTTGTCGAAAGGCTATTTTGCACTGCAGTCGCAGACGAAGTGTTATTCGAGGGGGAAAACGTTGCGTAGAGACTCCGGACAGTCCACTCCGAGGGCACGCAGAGCTCCAGCTCGCGTCCCTCTCGTGCACACGCTACGCGGTAGTACCCGCGATGTACGGCGAAGGTTGTACCTGGCAGGCGGGGCGAGAGCGCCGGAGATTCATCACCGAGGGCTACCAGGGGCACATTAACCGTGGCGCGGGAAACGCCCTCGATCGCACTCGAGAGCTCTATTCCTTCGGTAGTGCTGACTGATGTACCTCTGTTGGAGTCCTGCTTGCAGCCATCCTCTCCACTGGTATGACTTCCCAGCGCTGACGAGGGTGACCACTTCCCAGTCAATCCAGTCATAATCGCCATAGCGACGTACGGACCGTTCATGCCTGACAGGATCACACACTCCTCTTTGATGAGTACATGGGAGAATGTGCGCCGCAGAGTACTAGATCTTTTTTTCTTGGGAGCTTCTTCGGCCCTTTCAGCATCGTTGTCCGACTGCGGACCAGACTCTGACAGAGGAGTCCACTTATCGTGATTCTCGCGCAGAAGCTCCCTCAGCACCGGGTGGTACTCCAAATACTGGGATAGATGAACAAGCTCGTCCTCGCGTGTGGCAAAGGGACCTTCTGTCGATCCGGTGTAGCTGCAAAAAATGAAGCACGTTGGCACTACGTCCAAGACGTTCACCCCGCTCCTCTGCCGACTTGCTTTTGTTGTGGAGTGCGAGGGATGGGACTTGAATTCTGTACCCTGCACCACACCCGGAAGTACAAGAGGAATGGCGGCGGAGTGCGGAGGGTAGAAGACAGGTGGTGCCACTCTCCACCCGGCAGGTAGGAAGCTGGGGAGCACAGTGACGGGGAGGAGACTGTTTTTTAAAGTCTTCTCGACATCGGCATCGGTTGCGCAGGCTACAGGTATTCTGGTATGGAAACGCTTCCTTCGACGGCGTACTATCAGGGTGATTAGAGTCGTGAAAACCACGACGCTCGCAGCCCACGTCTTGCGGCTGTTCAGTTTTAGCCCCATTGCAGAGTCTCTTTCAGCTACACGATCTCACAACTGAAGTCAACCGACAACCAAAGGCTATGTCAGCGGCTGGGGGTGGGGGGGGGGGGTTCTTTGAAGGTCTAAGGTGATTGTAGGCTGAGTGCTCTCGATAGTAGGCCACAAGCACCTAAAGTTGTTTTTCAAGTAAAGTTAAACCGCGTGAGTCTTGTGTAGTGGGAGAATGCGATATTCACAAAGGCGATGCAAGGTCCCCGGAACCTAGACGTAGGAAGGTCCCTCAAAAAAGAAATGTCAGCAATATACGTGTGTACATGAATATATGTTAATGTTTGTGGTGATAATCGTGTAAAAATAAATAGAGAACGAAGCGAAAAAAAAGAAAAAAAACACAGAGAGCAAACAGACTAGTTCAAAGCCACGCAAGTAGAGTCGCTGCACTCCGAGTTGATCATTCACTCAGCACCTGAGTGAAAACAGCAATCAGCGCCGTGCCGTCGAACACACGAACGCAGGGATCTTCTTTAACGAAATGAAACCGATTTTTTTTGTTCATGAAAAGACTTAGAGCAGAGAGGAGTACCTGATGAAGGAGACGCTAGAACAGGGGATGTGAAACCCAGGAAGAGAGAAAGACTGTGTGTGTATGTGTGTTTGAGAGAAGAGATGGAAAGAAAAAGGTAGCCGCACAACGACCACAAAAAAAAAAAAAAAAAAAACAAGAAGTCAGGGAAATGAGATAGGTAGTAGAAACTAAAGGTGAGAAAGTGGATTGCACAAGACCTCGATCGTCAGCCAACACAAAAAGGATGTATAAGAAGAAGAGCACAAAACACCCACTGCACAGCAAGCGATGTATAGAGGGTAAAAAAAAAAATTGCTCGCACCGTCAACAGTCCCGTTCTGCCAATTGCATGCGTGAGCTTGAGAAAAGGGGGGAGCGGAGGCTTAGTCCGTTAGCTTCCCGCCCTTCTCGAATGGATTTGCCAATCAAATTTTGGTGCAAGAACACAAGAAAAAAGACGAAGAGGATCCAACTTGAGGGGAGGGATTCGTCCCACATACAAATCGCAAGTCCACCGTCGCAAAAAAAAAAAGGACGGGGGGGGGGGGGGCGGGAAACGAGACGAAAGAGAGATCCACGTGGAAAAGAGAAGATAACACACTTTGATAGAGAGGAAACACAATCAACAGCACACAGTGGAACACACACACACATACACAACTATCGATTCGTAATAGCCTGACAATGAGGTAGATATCGGAAAGGGAAGGTTTCAGATCGTTTCTGCAGGCTTTCCCTCTAATACATGAGAAGACTGCACGGGGAGGGCAATACACCTGCTTCGGCGGAGATCTAATCAGTGAGATGGAAAAAAATCAGACCGTCACAAACGAGCGAATGGGGGAAGGGGGGCGTCTGAGATGAAAAAAAAAAAACAGTTATAAAAAAAACGCTACTTGTCGAAACAAACAAAAAATAATAATGAAGGGTAAATCCACAGTCACACTCACACAATGCCTAATCGTGACAGACGCCAGCAAGTCGGGGGAAAAAAAAGGCGTTGCCCCAAGCTAATGGGAGATGAAAGAAAGAGTGTAACGAGGGCAAAGGGATCGTGAAAGAGAAATAAGCCAGAAAACATTTTTTTTTGTAAGTATGCCACCGAAGGAGTATTGTATGGTTCCGGTATCAATGAGATCATGAGGTTGCGAATGCGATAAGAAGAAAGGGAGTCAAGTCCCACAAAAAAAAAAAGGTGTGCAGAGAGAGTGGCGATGATCGAAGGTGAAATGATCAAACTTTGCATGAATGTCATGGAGAGAGAGGCCCTAAATCAAGAATCAAACAGCAGCGCCAGGCAACTGTGATATTCATCTGATGAAGGCTTATGAACGACCTCCCCCGTGTGTGTGTGTGTGTGGGGTTGGGGGGGGGGGCAGAGGACGGTTGCTATTTGTTTTTTATTATAGAGCAGGCAACTAAACGAGGGATTCGCTGCCGGGGCGCGCATGTCTTTACCGCTCACCAGCAATCACAGAGAGAGGGCAAACACGTCTTTGGAAACAGCTTCTGAAGTGAGACAAACACCGCCTTCTCTGTTTTTTTTTTCTGTCTGTCAGTCACTGTACCGACTCGGTTTTGTTTTCTTTTTTGTTGTTGTTGTTGTTGTTTGGGATAGTAAATCCAGCCAAGGCACGTTCCTTACCATCGTACCTTCAGCCCCCCCCTCCCTCCCTTCCCTGCCCCTGCCCGCCGATCCTCACCACCACTTAGTGATTTATTTAAAAAGGCCTTGAACAAAAAGCGCTCACATTTCACCGAGCCATCTTCTGATGGGACGAAGCCGCGAAACAGCGGCGAATCCGCCACAGTAGCGGAGAGAAAGACTGAAAACGCGTACACTGTACATTACAAACTACACACAGAAAAAAAAACGAAGAAGTACGACTTGAGCGGAGCGGGGAGGGGGGGGAGGGGCGAGCACTGTCCAAGGAGGAGAGAGAGGGGTCATATACACCCATATCTACACTTATTGATAGATGTCAATACGTATGTATGTGCAAGGAGGAAAAAAGGGACCGAGTACGAGACCACAACTCCTCCGCCCGTGTGAGATACACAGAACACTATTGCTTCTGCCATGGTGACTAGTTTACATAATGTTGACGAGGCTTCGGATGAACGCGGACAGAAATGCTTGCAGACGCGCACCTAGGGTGTGTGTAAAAGCTATACGAAGGCCGGTTGAACAACGAAGCGGAGAAGCAGAGGGAATCAAAAGAAAAGGGAAGACGAAAAATAACAATAACAATAATACACACACGGCGCAAGCGGGCGGTACTCACTCCCCATCCAGTCCACGCGATCGCCGGAGGCGTCGATGTAATTCATTAGAGTACATCTTCAATGTTGACACCCCTTCCAATTCATTGCTGTAGGCCAACATAGACGGTGGCGGAGGAGGACTTTCCTCTGTGTATGATGGGGCTGGCGCCTCCGCTCCGTGGGCAGAGGAACAAAACGCGCCGCGAGGCCCCGCAGGGCAAGACGTACGTTTTTCACACTCAGTTTTTGCAAGTGCCCTCTTGCGAGCCGAGGAGAAACCGAGGGCGCCATGGAGCTCCGAGGCTGACGAGTCGGCCGCTAGCTCTTTCAAAGAGCGAACGCAGTCCGGCAAGAAGCTCACAGAGGAGGAAGTCGATCTCGTCCGTCCTCTTGTCTTCCTCTGGTCCAAAAAAGACTTCCGGGGCTGGTCATCTGCTGCGGCAGTCTTGCCTGTACTCGGAGTGCGCGTCGCCAGCGGACTTCCTGAAACACAGAGGTCTAGCGGTGGGGGGCTGGTGGCCCTGGTGAGAGAGCCCTTCGTTGTGCCCGAGGCCCTGGGAGGTACCGAGCTTCCCTTCATAGGGGGAAGAGTTATGTCAGGGACCGCTTCTGGTGCTTTATTCGCCTCATCGCATCGAGGCCTACCCGATGGCGGCACACGGCTCACCCCACTTGAGGAGCCTCCCACAGAGCATGCACGGCTTGGTGATACCGATGATTCTGTATCATCTCCCAACACCACAGTGATGGTGGTAGTTCGAAATAGAGGAGACACACCCTCGGCTGGTTCGTACAAGACGGGCTGTCCTGTTGCCTTCGCACCATGCGCCTTGCTCTCCTCCATCTGAACTAAGGTGTTGGGGAGACCTGGTGGAACCGGTAACTCGTCTTTTATTCCCCGAGATGCTCGCAACGTCTCCAGGTGGCGCCTTTGCCATTCTGCCAAGTGAATCTGCGAACCATCGACGCTCTCAAAAGAAGTACCGTAGCGCACCTCATCCGACTCCATGTACGGAAGGTTAAAAGATGAATTACTGCATGATAACGGGTTCTCATATCCTCGAGAAGTCTCGCCAAAGGCATCTTTGTATTGTGAGTGTGGCCGCGATGACGCGTGAAATGAGGTGCTGGCAGACACTACCCTGTCGCCGCTACGCCGGTACCGTGATCCTTCCATGTAGTCATTCAGCGTACCCCCTGATTGGCCGAGTTTGGCTGTCGCGCCCATTCCCGAAACCGAAGGAGTCGGCAATATACTCGAAGATCCGTCAGCCCTACTCAGAAAAGACGGCGTCTGTCTGGGCGACGCTGCCCCGATTCGAGTCTCTCCTGACTGAGACGAGATCACTCGGCCGCCTTTCCTCTGAGGCTCCAGCGACAACTCGAGGGCATCCTCTGTCCCGCCTGCACCCATGGCCCCCTCCCCGTGCGTGCAACAGCATCGCGCTGAGACACCCAGCGGAAAACCAGTGGCATGGACTTCATCCATGTCCTCGTAGACCGGTACCTGAGGCAGAATGAAGGTGTTCCGCCGGCGTGCACCCTTTGTATTGTCAGTCTTTTGCCGGTCGAGGATCCCGCTAGGGGCCACAGCATCCTGCGTGAGCGAACGGCTGCGCTGCTTTGAAGCCCCTACTATTCTCTCAGGGTGATCAAGTCGTGGGGGTGGCCGGTCTGTCGACAAACGAGAGATCACTTCCCCCGTCGCACCATTCAGAAACCACACCTCGTGATCGTAGGTAGACGCGGCCAGCACTCCACGATCGTCAATCCATCGCGCACACATCACGCCGCATTGATGATGATGATGAACAGTTGGTGTTGCTCTAGACATATAGCGGCTGTGTGTGGATGCGGAGCTTGACCCCGCATTCGACTCTGCCCCCTCCCCCTGGCCCCCTTGGATCCTGACGGATGTCAATAACTCAGGATCTGTTTCGCAGTTGGACGGATTAGCACCAGTCAATTTAATAACAGCTGCCAGCGAAAACGCTGTCCGGCTTTTATGGCTGCAATGAGGCAGATTGTATGCTTTGAGCAGTCGGCACGTACGGTAGATGTGCACGACACCATCAGAATCGCCGAGGAAGAGGTGATGATTCCGCCCATCGTAGGCCACGGAGGTGAACTCCGTTAACGCACCCCTAGCGTCCAAGTTCGGTGGTGGAGGAGTTCCGCTTCCAAAGGGCGGTGTGCCTGAGTTGAAGTTGTTCGTTGAAACTCCTGGTAAGATACCAAGATCCACAAACACCGACGTGGGGTCCCCCACAGAGATCACCTGATCAGGTGCGAGTCTATCGAAAGCAGACCCACTCCGCTGCTCATTGGATCCATCAAACTGCAACGAACGCAGCGCTGTTTTCTTCGGTGACGCACTAAAACCAGATGCTGGGCGGGAACAACTCACCGCCTTCGCGATTGTACTGTTAAGCGGGGATGAGTTGGACGTCATCGGAAAAAGATCGCTGCTGGCATTCGTAGTGCTGATGGTGTTGCCGAGCGATGGCAGTCCGGATCGCTGCAGCTGCTGCCGACCTCTCGACGTTGCCTGATTCGGAAAATGGGTCTTCTGGTAGAACTCCGATGTAATACGTTCAGCCTCCACAGTGGCCATCCTGACGGCGTCCGGGGAGGGGTGCTGAGGGTGACAAAGAATGCTCAGTAACCTGAAATGCTCCACTGCAGGGGCACACGACCAGCACCGGCACACGCCACCTGTGTGTACGGTCACCAATCCTGGTGCATGACCAAGGAACACCATGTCTACAAGACCGCCGAATCCTGATAAATCCTTTGTCACGGGTGAGTTCATCCACAGCTGCATGTCAAACATGTAGACGGTGCATTGAGCATCCGCGACGGCAGCCAGGCCCATGTCCTCAGAGACGCGGAGGAGGGTCAAAGGGGAGGGGCAGACGGCGATGGCTGTAGAAAACAACTCCTCTTGATTATTCCCCTCTGTTCGTATCAGGAGCATCCCGTTTGAGGTGATTGCGAGCCAGGTACGCGAAATCGATGAGAAGTACATTTGATGAACAGTCACCGGACCACTTGCCTCGGGACCGAGGCCGGATGACTTAGCCTTCCACCAGAGCGTTGCCGTGGAGGACGTACACTGCGAAGCGTTCGAGACCATATCCTGAGTGCTGTACCAAACCACGCACCCATCGCTGCGTGAAATAAAGACGCGACTGCCGAGTTCGTCGATGCACACAGCCTTGATATCAGTTTCTTCCTGCGAGAGACTAGACTGCGCGATTTGACTCAGCACGCCCCGACGGTGACCATGAACGCCATCCCAAACGCTGAGCCGCGTCGCTCCTTGAACCAAAAACGTGCGAGTCCGAATGTCGTATAAGACATTCGAGCACACCTCGTCGTCGTCACGCATGAGTGGATCCGTGCGCGTGTTCAAACTCCAGCAAACGATGGAGTTGACGAATCCACAAAGCAGCTCTTGCGTGGACTCGCAGTAAATCAAACTGTGGCACTGAGGACCCCCAGCGTTACTGGCCTGCCCCACACCTGCCGGCAGTAGGGCAAGAAGTCCGAGACTAACAAAGAGGCTCGCAATATTGCTACTCAAAACCCCACCACCGCCGCTTGCCGCGGTACGCGTTGATGGCAATGACGACACCGACTGGTTTGCGGCGCTCGCATCCCTGGACTCACCGTGTAGCTGCGGTACACGGTCGCTCCTAAACGATTGCACACACTGCTGCGACGCTACATCCCAAATCTTCACAACACCTTTTGTGTCAGCGCTCACCAGCTGATCTATTGCAACCAGGTGAATGAGCGAAATAATGCATGCATTGTGTTCACCATTACCGACAACATCAAAAGGCGTGCCAGGCAAAGTTCCATGGGCATGCGCGTCCCACCAAAGCAGTCGCCTACCACAGGAAGTCGCCCCCACAACCCACTCATGACCAGGGATGTATACGAGCGTGGTCAGGTGTTCATTGGTAAGGCAACCAAGCTCAATAGATTGCCCCGTAAGCAGAGAGGTTGCCAGGAGTCGACCATCGAAGCCTGAGGAATAGAGGTGCGTCCCGAAGACACAAAAATCCACCAAACCACCTGATTCACATGTGTGCAAACTTGGGTAAGAGTTCACAATAGTAAACTCCTTTCCCTTCTTTCGGCCTCGAGGTGCGTTGATGCACAGGATACTCCCCAAGCTGTCGCCGAGAAAAATTGCCGTTTGGTAATCAAGGTACGATGGCGAGTTGCGTGGCATGATCTGGACGCGGCGCGCGAGCCCATCGAGGAGAAGAGGTGTGACCGCTGTGGTCGAGACAGCCCTTGAAAGCAGCGAGAACCATCCACGCAAGAGTCTGTCGTCGGACGAGTAGCACACCATCAAGTCGCAGGCCTCTAGATACGTCACAATAGATGGCGTCACTCCGGGAAACATATCCGGTGGTGCTGTGTAGATGTGCTGTAGTGTGTCCTTCGAGTACAGCATGAAAGGGCAGCTGCGGGTGGATACAAAGAAAACCGACTTGTGCCCTGGCAGACCATCCAGGAAGCGAATGAGTCCGAGATTACCGTCCTCGTGGACGACCACTGGAGCACAAAGACGATCGGTGTCGCCATCCTCGTCAGCTGTGGTCGAAGAGCGGTCCTTTACGTCACGAAAGTACCGAACGAATTTTCGACGGTCATTGGACGATCCCTTTTTCCGCTTTCGCTGCTGCGGTAGTGTTTTTGGCGCACACTGCAGCATGCGTGAGAAGGTGAACTGATTAAAGGGGGTAATGAACCTTGTTCCTATTCTGTCGGCAATGGCTTCACTAACCAAGTAGTTCACGAGGTGCTCCCACGTGACGCGCTGTTGATTGTGAATATCGACGTGGTTAAAGAGTTGTTTGATCGGATCGACATATTCTGGCCTGACCCCCGCCAACTCCTGCCGACTTCGGATACGACTGCTGCGCTCCGCCCCGCGATTTCCACCCGTGTGGTGGGAAACCACATGTTGAGCGCTCACTGAGATGCTGGCAGCCAATTGTGCTGATGCTGGGATCCTCGATAGCGATGTGATGGGTGAAGGACCCAAGTCCGAGTTATGGCGCGAGCTCTTTGGGCTAAGGAATGTGCTACTCACGTGCGCGAAGGAGTTTTGGCTGAGGTGCGGCTGAAGATAGGGCTCCAGAAGCTCACGGAATTCTGTGTAGGAGGCCCCATCTGGGTAAGCTGCCCAGTCTTGTCGAAGGGCGGCAAGGGATATTTCGTTGCCGAGCACGATCGCCAGCTGTGGAAGCGATACCTGCTGCGCGGTATGCATCTGGAAATGACTCTCTTTCGGACCGTCTGCCAAAGGAACCGGAACAAAAAGATCCGAACAACAACGAAAATGAAAAGCAAAGGCCGTTCCGCTCTCTTAGTCAGCACGTCAGTGTAAAGACAAGAGTGAGGAGTGACGGCGCGAGCGAGATATATACAGAAAGAGGAAACAAAGCACGAGACGATGTGATGGTGGAATATGCAGAAGTCTTACATGTATAAGAAATGCCAAGAGTGGTGAAAAAAAAACCACACCAAGAGGAGATCCTTGTTCATTCGACTCGTCCTCTACCCGCGCACAACAACATACACACACAACAACGGGCGTTCCCAGAGGCTCCGGAAAATCGACATGAAAAAGAACAGCTCCCAGATCAGCAAAATCAATGACTACATGCGACTACATCCCGGGGAAATAAAAGGAGCCATTCATCCCCCCCAAAAAAAATGAAAAAAAAAGACCTCACTCTTGTTTTTTTCGCGCACGGCCGTTTTCCTCAGCACCCCTCGTCGTATGCGGAAAGAAACCACAGAGAGGCAAAGTCACACGTTTGCGCATTGAATATATATATATATATATATATATACATATATATTAGTTTGTGAAGAAAGTGCCAGAGTGCACGTATACGGATGTGATACCGTCAATACCCCTCATTTGGGTTCGTGTGTGCACGCACACTTGTTGGCGTGGTAGTGATCTTCCTCATTTCTTTTGTGTACATCAAATGTGGCACTGTATATAATGACGTCTCCCCAAAACAAACATCACGATATACATGTATATATATATATATATATATATATGAACTCGGTTCCTCTCGCATGGCCGTGGACGAGTAAACCAAAAAAAGGAGAGAGACACGAAAACATAGTGAGATACGTCTCCTAAGAGAGAGAAGTGAATAGGCAAAAAGAAAGTATCCCTCGAACAACAACAATATATATATATATATACCAAGACCTTCTTTCCCGACAAAAATGACATAGAAACGGGTGAAAAAAAAAGAGTGATGGAGGGAGGGGACATTTTTAAAAATCGCACTGGATCCATCTTTGCGCCTAACCCCCATGCCTCCACACCACCACGTCCGCCCCTTCTATTTGAAAATGACAAAAGCACAAGCGCTTGTGTGTTACAAAGGTGGCAAAATCGTGGCCGTAGATCACGTGCCAGCAACCACCCAACTTGGAAGTGATATCTTTCTTGATATCCTCAGCAATGCGGCCCATGGCCGTACGCTCGACATCCCGCTCGAGCTCGCGGCGTGAGCCTTCCTCCTTACGCCAGGTCGTACGAGTCGGTATGAACACGTGTGTATTGTACGCTCGAAGAGTGCTATTCATTATAACTTGTAGTTGCTTTGCTGGCAAATCTACGTATTGTGTCTCCATCTGCACATGAGATGTGCGGTCATCCAGCTCCTCCGCCTCCCCGTCAGGGTTTCCCTGAGCGATGCCGTTCGCCGGGGAAAGCGTTGAAACAAATGAGCTACCACTAACGTTCGCCTCGGCGTTGCTCTGTCGTTGAGCGGGCCGCAATGTGTGGTCGAGCCCTGCGGCCGTATTCGTGCTCACAGCGGCCATGATGTCCCCGCCACACGCGTGTGTGTGTGTGTGTGTGTGTGTGTGTGTGTATCCTGTGGTGTGGTGTGTTGTGATGTGATGTGTTGTTGTTGCTACCTATCTGTATGAATGATACGTGGCTTCTCTGCGCGTCGGGGGTGCAGTGGACGTAGTCCCGGGAGGTGAGAGACTCTTATATGGGACAACGTGCATCCAACGCACGCAAAGACAAACATGCAGATAAGAACAGCAGGGATAGAAAAATGTATACATGCATATGTATATGTGTACATGTGCCACTAGGGGGGAATGATAGATCTACGCCAGAGAGGCCACGGGAGAGCGTGGATATATATTTCAAAATGGGGCCTTAGCGACAGCTCCGTAGTCCACGAGCCCAGCGGGCATGTTAGTGCGTATGTGTTCCGCGAGTGAGGTATGTAATCGTTGATGTCACAGAAATAACTGCGATGTCCTCTCGAAGTTAAGTTCACTACAGCAGGGGACGTGGTAACAGTCATGCACAGAAAAAAAAAATAGAACTTTTTGGTAGCTTTCAAATCCGCGTCATGGAGACTTCTGAAGACAATGTGACCTTTGCCAAAGACCACTTGTCCCTCAGAAAAACATCTTCGCCCATCCCCCTCGTGGTAGCAGAGTGGGCGAAGACGTGAGACGAAAGGATCGATAATAAAACGCACTGATCAGTCCGGATCCGTTACAGCAAGATACCGAGAACCTGTTGCGATATGAAAAATGTGCGCAGTGTACCCCCTCGTGTTCTTTCGAGCATCTTTGCCGCATTGGAAACGAGCACCCTATGGCGGATGAAAACACATACACGACACGAGCACTGAAAAAAAGAAACAGACTACCCCTCATTCCGCCATTGTGTAGCTCTGTAATGAAACGATGTGTGTCCCTGGTCGCTATCGTGTGCTTTTGAAGGTGCACCCCCCCCCCTATTAAGAAAAAGAAGACGCTTGCAAGACCTGTCGAAGCATTTTTTTTAAAGGAACACAACACCCATGAATCGATGCAACACGGACACAGACATATATATATATATATATATATATCCACCGCAGTACTCTGTGGCGGGCTAACTGTGCTGATGTACAAGTGAAGGTACCAGGCTTCCGCCGGAATTAGTTCAGGCTACTCTCACATTTGCTCACGCCCTCAATAAAGCGTACTTGAAACCCCACAAATACAATAAAACAACTCGGTTACACGTGTTTGTGTGTGTGTGTGTGTATGTGTGTGTGTGTGTGTCATGGGTAGTGGGGGTCTACAGAGCATCTCACACAGTGACCTAACCGCAGAGTCCGGAATTCCGCAAAGGGCCTGACGCGCAGTTTGCCCTTTCCATTCTTTGAGCCCTTTCGATGGACATCCAAATCCCTTTCCTATCCTGCTCTGCACGATGGATGCCACTACGCGTCGCCCTCGGAGAGGTCCCTGAAGGCAGCCTGCCCGACCTCATACACCCGCCGTGCACTCGCGTCAGTCTGGCTCGAAAAACGCAGCGGCGCTCTCAGGAAAGGGCGGCCAGCAACGAAGAGTATTTGCAGCACCGCGTTCCACCTCTCCCTTTAGCGAAGGCTAACAGCCTCACTCTGAACGACCAGCATCTAGTCGCGGTGCAGCATACGCATCTATGGAGTGGATACGCCCCCCCCCCCTCCCCTCCCTCCCTCCCTCCCTCCCCATGGTCACGTACATTACTGTGTTCTGGAACTAGGAGGGCGTGGCAATCGTACAGAAAGGAGGGTGCGTGTAGATAAATTCATGAGCGACATAAAACGCGCCGTCTCAAACCACACACACCTTCAGAAAACGCCTCAACTGCGGCTCTAGTCCTCCTGTTTGACTCTCGAGAACCACGACGATTATTCCACGAATATTTTTTTAAAAAAGGGAAGGATAAATAGAAGGAAAAAAGCTTACCCAGGGAATGAAGAACCTTATGTGGGAAAGGAAGAGAGCTCAAAATGACCTCTCGAGGCGACACAAAATACACACATACATTATATATATATATATATATATATATATATATATATAATGTGTGTATGTGTGTGTGTGTGGTGTAAAGACTAGGAGGGGGGAAAAAAAAACTGTTTTGCCTTTCTGCATCATTCATGTACACGTATCTACAGCTCATAGCACACAATTCACGCACTCGCTCTTAAACTCTTTTCTCCCCTACCCCCAACCCCCTTCCTGCTGCGCTAAACGTTCACCCTCACTCTGCAGCACAGGTCAACAATGGGTAGCTATTAGGAAGACGCTAACTGAAATAATAATGGCAGAAAAAAATGGGCCACATTTTTTGGCAGGGCCAAAGCTGAAAGAGATGTGTAACACCACGGGAGGAAGTTCTCAGGGGTGAATGCGGCGCGCATCACACGACCACAAGGAGGATCGAAGCATCCAGCAGAAAAGAAAATACTACCAGGAAAAGCAAGGAGATGAACACAGTGCGAAGAAGGGGAAAAAAATGCATTCATATAGTGCGAATGTATATGTTGCAGGTCTCCGCCACCGCGTATCTTCCTCCTCCTCCTTTTTAATGTTACACAGACAGCCGCACTAGACCAACGCGTTGACTACAACGGTCACAGCGCCCATAAGTATACGGCGGAGCAGAAAAAATGGAGTCTTGCTTCTTCTTCACGGTGGCTGCGGCGGTGGCGCGTGGTCGATGCGAAATACAAGCACCGGCGTGGCACGCTCTTGTCACCAAAAACCACATGCTCGCAAACACAGATGAGAGAGGCAAGAGTACGCAAACGGAGACACTACGAAATACTTCTTTTCCCTCCTTCGCCACCACTGCAATTTGAAGCATCGTTTGTGCGTGTGTGTGTGTGTGCTTATGTCTAGGAGAGTATTCGAATACACCAAGGAGAGCGACTGTAAAGACTTTCCGGTAAGCGAAAGAGGATATATATGGGTACGACTACGTTTTCACTACACACAGAGCAGAGAGATGGATCAGCGACGCCTCCACAAACAAGACAAGAGGCGCAACCGAAGACATACACACACACACACACACACACACACACACACGGAACAACAGCAAAAAAAAAAACTGGACGTGCTCCAACAATATGGTGACACCCAAATGGGATTCAGGCACATGATGAGAGAAAGGAAAAAGAATTAGTTACTCAAAAGAACAGAAACGCCCAGTGCCCGTGTGTGTGCTTATGTATCCAGATACGCGGGAGCACACATGAGACATAAGGGTTAAGGTACGCACGCGTGAAACAGCTTCAACCTGGCAAAGACGGGAAAAAAAAGCACTATGACACTCAGCGTCATCTATGATTAACAGATAACAAGACATCAATGTAAGCTAATACCAGGAAAGTTGACTCAAGCAAACACTTTCCCCCAGCCACCTCAAAGGAGGCGCGAGCCGTGTACCACTACCCGGAAAGATACGCATCAAGGTTCCTGAGGCCGTGAATCAGTCCAATTGTCGGTTCATCAAAGTTGAATTTACGCCACGAGGAACGGGCAAAGTCGATGAAGAGAAGTTTGGCTGTCGGCGGTGAGGCTTCCGCATCGTAGAGTAGCAGTACACTCGTCGAGACGAGAGCCATCTGCTGCAGCATGAATATACCTTCAGGCGTGGCTTCAAAGAAGTTGAGTAGCGACTTGATGTTAGCACGTACGTCTCGCATACGCTGTACCATGTCTGAACTTTCCGTGTTGGCGATGTCACCCACCCACTCGGTATGAAAGTCGAGTTGTCCATCTTTTTTGATCTCCGCTAGTGATCTCCCAACCGAAAGGAAGGTCTTGATACAGTGGATGAGCTCCCGCTCATTCGGCATCGCATATCCGATATCTTTGCCAACACGCTCGCACGCCCAAGTCGTCATTGACCCTTCTGTGGATGCGCTCCTCTGCGTATAACGCCGAGCACCGCAGATGCGCAGCGCCGTTCTACGCGTTAACGAGTTGAGCTCTTTTTTTCTCATCCTTTCTACTTTGTCAGCGGGTGTCAGGGGAGAGTGTCGAACAAACCCTAACTTGATGTCCATGGCGCATGGCTTCTGCATGCCCGATGTCCCATCGATGAGCCCAAGACCCCAGACCCCTGTGTCGTACTCTTCTGTAAAACCCTGCAGCTCCTCTGCGCCATCAAATAACTCATTGAAAAGCGGCACCAAAACAGTGCTGCGGTCCGGTGACCCCACTTCAAGAATGATCCATTGGTTTCGCTGATCCACGTACGGTTTAAGCGCTGCTGTTTGGGTCACGTAGTTGGCAGGAAAGTGAATGGATACGAGCGTTGGAGTGAAGACAGAAAGCTTACCTGCCGCGTGAACAAACTTGGCACGGACTTCGTCGTCGTTGAGACTTAGGGTGTGCGAATGTTGGCCCAGTGGTTTCTCCTTTGCAATTTCCATCGCAAGATAATACATAACCTCCCACGCCGTCGTTTTCTTTTGTAGTGTGCTTCGGCCATCGCGGGTAGTCTCGCCGTAGAATAAGGCTGACTTGTGCCCACCAACAGCGTCGAATGGAACGGCACAATACCCACGTGGCATCGGCGAAATACCTCGAGTGGCTACGAATAGACCCCACTATGCGTTGAACATACACCTTGTGAATCGGGTGACCAAATAACGAATTTGAGTCGTCAAGCTGGACGGTTACGCAATTTAATTCATGCGGACAAAGGAGAAAGAACCTCGCATCGGGGGGGATGCAGACAGCGGTGCGGCGCTGTCGACGAGGTGCTCCCTAATTTGTTATTATGGTTGTTGTATTGTACGTTAACTAGAAGTGTTTGTCACCAACATCAGTAGCCCTTCCCCAAACGCCGATCAACGACCACTGTGTCTCACACCCATGCACATGAAAAATAAACAGAAGTATATTGGGTTATAATATATAAATATATATATATATATATATTGCTCAGGGTGAAGGGAAGATGAGGAGGTGGTGGTGCGTAAGAGAATTGAGTGAAGAAAGTTGCGAAGAAAAAAAAAGATGATACTTTCTTTGTCTTTTGGGACATTTGTCTCAGCTCAGCTGATTGGAAAGTCATGTCCCCCGCCCCCCCCCCACGCAACTGCATCGTCTAATATTATATAAATAAATATATATATATATATATATATTTCTGCTCATTGTTTAGCTCTGTCACTAACGAAAGGTGTTGCAGAAAGGAGAAGGAGATTGGACGCGCACACAGGTGTGCAAGTAGAAGCGTCGACACAACACGCGAACACGACGACCAAATACTCTAGAAAGTGCACCTCCGTGTCTTCGCCGCAACACTCGCCGCCCCTTTTTTTTTTCCTGAAGGTATTTAGTTTATTTTCATACAATCATTGGTTTTGTCGATTTCCTTCCCATAACCATCCCCCCATTCCCTCTTAACACGTCGCCTGTGAAAAGCCGAGAGGAGAGGAAGGACATTGGGAGGTAGTCTGTGGGTCCACAGCGTAACTGTGGCTCAGAATAGGAGTAATAATTATTTCCTGTGTATGTTACATGCAATATTTAGGTAGGAATAACGGAAACAGGAAAGAGCAGTGATATGCTCTCTCGCATGCAAACGCGCACATCTTTGAGAGTGTGTGTCTATCCGAGTGTGTGCGGGGGGGGGAGGGGGGAGCGACAGAGGGACGCAGGTGAGTCGCTTCTCCTCAATGTGTCTTTTGCGCCACAGAGAAGATAGCAGTTGAGGGCCCAATCATACGCACTCCCCCTCTCCCGCCCCCCTGTCGCCTACGCGCTATGCAACCCACGTTGCATGATGCACCGAGTGCGGTGGTTCTGTGTCACGAAAAGAGCCGCATCGTCCAATTAGGCGCAGTTTTCTGTCACTGAGACCAGCCACTTGAGGGTAGCGCATGCTGCGTCTATCCCCCGCCCGCCCACTCCCTCCTCACAGCTCACTCCATCTAAGCGGTCATCATGTAACCTATCCCTCACAAAGAAGTCCGCCCCCGCGGAGCAGTAAAACGAAGACCATAAAGAAGCAACGAGAAGAAAAAAGAAAAAAATGTAAACCGCCACTCCACACCGGCAGCTCCGGTCATACCGTTGACAGGAGACCATATTTCGCCTTTGCAGGTCGTTTCAATACAGCTCCATCCGAAGTATTGAATATGAAGCATTCACTTCTTCACGTTTGTTTGTTTTTTCTCTCTGCTGGACGTTGGTGGATATAAGGTGGTGTCACCTCCCTCCCTCGTAAAGAATACGTTCCCTCTCACGGGAAAGAGAACCCTCGCCCCTTCAAAGATACGACGAGGACGGTGTAGCCCTCTACCCACACACAGACATATATATATATATATATATATATATATATAAATATGTAAACAGCAAAGGCCAAAGCAGGGAGAGTGACACCCGAATAAACGACGCAGCGGATTTTCCCGTGAACGTGAAAAAAAAAAAAATTAAGAGTTACGAAAGCGCTCTCTCACAACCATCACATGGGCGTCCCCCTTTCTTGCTTTGGAGACCAAAACAGAGTTCCACAAGTGAGAAACAGCGTCCCCTCCCGTCCGCCGCAGCCCACGTCATTCGACTGTGATTGAGACGGCCAGTCAATCGGAATCAGTCGTCCGGATATGAGGCGCACATACGTGACATGAAGTCACTCGAGGCCTTGGGCAGAAGGCGGCGATACCATTCCCTGTGGAACGACCCTCGCCTCCGCGCAGCCCCCTCCAAGCGCGGCAGATTGAGTAATGGATCACAGGCACCGCTCGTAGGATCCGACAGCTCCACCGGGGCATCGGACGCAGCTCTTCTCGCGAGCTGAGCTGGGTTTGAGAAAAGCGGGTTACTTTCGAGCCATCGGCGCTCGAGCGGCACGCTTTCCGCAGTGGAAAGCGTCGGAGCGTTTGCGGCGACCCCACAGCTGAGAACGGTTTCTGCCTCGTCGTCGACACCATCAGCCCCTTGCAATATTGGACTCTGGATGCCGACACTCTCGTCTGTGTCCTCTCCTAAAAGATCCACGTCCTCCTTCCGTTGCACCTTGTTTGGCGGTGCCCCTGCGTCGTCATGTGCAGTGTAATCACGCTTTGCTCCGCTGCAATGCGGCGAATTTTTTTTGTTATCCTCACCTGCCTTCCCCTCTTCCTCGGCCTCGCCCAGCTCGATCACAGCCACGGCGAACTCATCCCGCAACGTTGATACTGAAATATTCGTAGTGATACGACGCCACGGAACTGGTGCTGGAGCCATGCAGAAGAGTTGCGTGAGCGGAGCTTCTGCCTTTCGGTAGCGCGGGATGGAGTCCGGTGTTTTACCCGACATTTGCAGCGCAGATACTACAAACGGTTCCGGGGTCACTTGACGCGATACACCAAATAACACTGCAAACACGGGGTCGTGGCGGTCTGCCAGTAGTACAACACGACGATGAGGCAATGTTTCTAGTGACGATACACGGTACCGCATCGTCCGAAGATCTTTTTTTGAGAGTCGACGAAAAATGAGCCCCCGTGCAGCACAGAACTCAGACACTGTGTCAAGCAAGAGGGAATCTTGAAGAAAAAGAGAAAGGGACCCCACAGTGCCCCCTCCCGCGTCGATTGAAGCCTGCGAATATGCCGGTCCCTGCGGGTTTCCATCTTGCCGCGTTACTTGAGACAACACAGACTCGGTCGCCGAAGCAGCACCAGAAGCCCCTGGACGACGACGGCTGCGTCGGGAGGGTGACACCGCGACTTCTGACTCACCCATCGGATGCGATTGTGACGGTTGCGTCAGTGTAATGAAATGTTGCGTCACACGCTCGACGACCTCCGCTGCCTCTCGAACAAGAACCGGAGGCATCTTTAGGTGCTCCATTATGAGGTTCACCACTTGCAACGGTGTTGCATGAGGCTCCGGCACGACGCGGCGAAACACTAAGGGGCGTTCTATGTGCCGCGTCGCACGGTCACGCAAACGGTCAGCACGGCACATCCCTGTGGGTGATGGCAGCGTACGGTGTGTGACTATACGAGGTATTTGAGCAGCAACACCCCCGCTACGCCACTGCTGCTGCGCCATTAGCGCAGTCACCCGCTTGCTTTCCATGAGGTACGTCTTAAGCACCTCCACATTCCTCCACGGCGACTGAGGCGTCGGGAGCTCGTGCCAGTACACCTGCGTATCTTTGCTCGGCATTGGAACGAAATGCAAAAATTGTCTTTAACCCTTTGGTCAACGTGCTCCCTTTGATTGTGAACTAAGGCGTCGCTTTTTTTTTTTTTTTGTGTGTGTGTGTGTGTTTGTGTGTGTCACTCGACGAAATCCTGAAGCTGAATGGCAGCACGTTACCCGCATTTGAAGCAATATGTAAGCTAAAGGGAAAGAGGTGGTGAGTGTGACGATTCCGGAAGCGCAGCAACAACAACAAAAAAAGGATGTAGAGGATGTCAACTAGGAGGAAAGAGGAGGAGAAACTGCGCCAAAACCTAAATCCCAATATGTCCACACTATCAGCGATTCCCCTGATGTCCCTCAATCTGGGAGATGCTCTCTGAGCCTTCGAACATTTCCTTTTGCTTGTTTCCACCAGACAGCGTTGCCGCAGAACAATAATCCACTCCTGCGCTTCACATCTCCTCTCTTTTTTCTCTTCTCCTAGACACTCTGTCATGTATTCTGCGTTTGGAATGATGCCCACAGCATCGTATACTGAGCGAACACACACACACACACACACGTACATGAAAAAAAAAAAAAACATTCTACGGCATCCATACAAATGGGACGGGAGCAGCCCGTGTGGAGGGGGTAAATGCGGTCTTCTTTTTTTTTTTCGAATTCGCAACATCGTTCTTCTCAGCAGTGTAAGCTATCTTCCATAAAAGTGGCGTGGGGCGGCAGCTAAAGAGAACGCAAGAGAGAGAAAAAAAGGGAGGAACAGAGTCACACACCGCCCAGTCGACGCTGCCTCCCCCACCCTCTCTTTTTATGTTGCTGTTAGGTAAAACTCTCCCTTTCCCCTCAGCAGCCATCGATCATCTGCAAATGTGTTTCTCCTGTTCTCCTCTTTCATGTTCAACAGTCCTCCAAGTATGGCCGGACGTCATCAAAGCGAACGGCGCCATCGTGATCTCGATCTAGTATCCAAAATATGTGCTGTACAAGTTGCACATGTCGCGATGCGACCGCATTCCGCTGAAATGACGTCGACGAGTCACTATGCTCCGTCGATGAATGCGCCGCGAGGACTTCGTGCACCTCTGCGAAGGGGCCCTCGAGGGGAATACCACAAAGGTCGCACCAAGTTACGAAGCCTTTGGCACCGGCGACACAGTGAAACTGCTGCCACCACTGCAACTGTGCCGCCTTCGAGGCGTTGAAAAACGATGGAGTGAAGGCAGCATCAGCAGCGGCGCTTCCCTGCGGCCTTTCCATGACGAGCCCGTCTCCCTCCTCCTCAGCGCACAGCATGACGAAGCGCAGGTACGCAACGCGCGTTATAAATAATTCGAATCCTCGAGAGGACCGCCCCGCCCCGCCATGGGGGAACACGTGACCTGAGGTAACATGCACAGCAGAGCTCTCATCGATTTGAGGAGGTGACGCCCGGTTTCCTGCTGGAGATGCGCAGCGCGCCGCTGACACTGATGGTGAGACTGAAGCAAAGCAGTCGGCTATAAGCGACGAACTAGGATAGCGACCAAACAAAACGTAAAAGGCGCACTCTAATCCCACCCGGCTCAAACCCGTTTCTGTGCCGGTGACGGAATCCTGCGAGGGTGCTGGACCGTCGGTGAGGTGTGACACCAATGTAGGTTCAGCAAATAGCTCAAATACTTCATTTGCACATCTCCTGAACTCTCCCCAGGAGCGAAACATGGCCTATCAAGCACTCTTGGTCGATATTACCAACCCTCTGCCCGTCCACGATGCACCGGGATCTCCACGAACTCCTCCCCAAGCTGCACTAGCGAGCGCACATCCACGAGCGCGTGAGAAGGGAGAACTGAATCAGGAAAAGGCGCAGTAGAGGGACCAACCGACAATATTTTTCGAGTTGGCGATTATTTTTTTTTTAATGATTGGGTCCTTCACGAGAAGCGCACGTGTTCTTTTCCGTTCCCAGCGCCTTTTCCCTAGCGCCGCGCCTTCATACGACAACAGAGCGTGAGCAGAAGCAAATCAGAATTGTGAAGAACAGAGAGGGAGAGGGGGAGGAGGAGGGGAACGAGAGAAGAGTGCAACTTCACAGCAATATACATAATTATATTTGTAGAGTGTCATCGAGAATCACACCACCACTACAACGATCGTATGTGCCAAATCAACAGACGCTGGCTCTATCCCCCTCTCCGTGCTGACTCGCACTACTTCTACCAGATGAGAGTCCGGTTAATAGATATTTCCAAAAGAGCGACTGCAAAGACAACACTCTCCTCTCTTAGTCAACTTTAACACACAAAAAACAAAAAAAATGCACGTCTAGTGAAGTGAGCTGAACGGGAATAAAGCAACGTTAAGAGATCTGTTCACAGGGAGTGCTTCACGCTGCTCTCATCTACACACACTTTTTTTTTTTTTCGATAGGGGTCTCCTCTTTAACATGTTGCTCCAGATAAAGAGGAGAGACCAGAGGGTGCAGAGGTTCAAAAATGTAGAAAAAAATGATATGAGTCGTTGACGTATGCTAGGAATGATAATCCCTCGACACCATACGTGGGCAGTAATAGCGAAACCATTGCCAAGACACAAGACGACGCACGAAGTCAGCAGAGTGCTTGGTACAAAAAGTGGGGGGCACGCGTGCAGGAGAAGTTAATCGAGAGACAAAACATCTCTATCAAACGTGCGCCGCATTCGAGGGAATGCTCTCTATTTTAGCCAAATGCTTCTTGTCAAGTGTGCTTGGCTGCCCTGTGTCGACCCCACTACTGTTCAAGGAATCCAAAGAAGGGGAGGTGTGCTGCGCCTATCAAATCCACCTGCGTATTGGCAGGGTTTACGAATTGTTGTTGCTCATATGGCTCCCACTTCGCCATCTTCAAGTGCTCCTTCGCATACCTAACGTCGCTGTCGATCATCTTGATGAGCTCTTCGAGTGTCGTGAAAGCGGCTTGCGATCGGATGCTCTCGACCGCAATGATACGGATCACACGGTTATAAAAGTCGCAGTCGAATTTGTGCAGAAAGTGCACCTCTGCACTGATGTCCACATTACGAAATTGTGGGTTGTTGCCAACAGACATCACAAACGGAAAGGGTCCGAGAGGGCCGGGTGACGGGGATTCATCATGTTTCTCAGCGTTGCTCGGCTCTAAAGCCTCCACACAGCCCCACCCCCAGAGCACCAAGTTTTCGTATGCTTTCAAAAAGTGAGTGGCCGACTCGTCAAGCTCCACGTTTGCTGTGGGGTATCCGAGCTGAGTGCCTCCACGGCCAAAGCCGTGAATCACCTTGCCGCGCAAGAACCAGGGCTTCATATGCGATGATGGATAATAAAAAATAATAATAATAATAATAATAATAATAAGGAAAAATAAAAGACAACAAATGAAAATAAAGTTGGCAGGAGGAAAGAGGGGGGAGCCGACGTCACCGGGAAAAAAAAGAATGGAGTTGTAATGGAGCAAAGGTGAAGGAGAAACGCAGCTCAGTGGTCAAGGTCACACAACCCGAATGATGGGTGTGTGAATAAAAACTTTAAGGGGAAAATATGAGCGATAGAGAAGCACAGCTGCATTAGAAATGAAAAAAAAAAACAAATACTAGAGAGAAAAAATAAGTTAAGACAAGGATGCTACGTCAGATGAGGCGCGCAGAAAGAGCTCGCAGTGACATATACGTGTGTGTGTGTGTGCGTGAATAAAGAACGAGAAATAGACAAGTAAAAAAAAAAAAACGTGGAAGATAACATAATCTTTGTGTAGACGCATTGAATTTTCTTTTTATAGCTGCACTTCGTCAAATGCGGTCAACCTGTTCCGCATAGGCTTTCCCTCTGAGCCTCTAAATGTGAGGAAGAGAACGACATCTACAACCACTCAGAGGAAGATATGAGGCCAGGACGCAACAGGGAAGCATTCGCGCTCCTCTCCTAGCCCAAGGCAGGCAGATGATGCCATCTAAAAGGGTGAGATGGAAAGATTGCTCGCCTTCCGAGGAGGAAAAAGGGTGAAGAATCGGAGTGACATGGTAAATAATAATAAACTGGATTCGCGACTTCATTCGTTTTTTTTTTTTTTGGGGGGGGGGGGGATAAATCCTTTGCTTTGTCGTGGTTCCTCTCCCATTCTGTAGTACACTTGTCTTCCGATAAGCAACGAGTGCACCGAAGCCAGGAGAAAGCATTCACACGCCGGACTAGAAGTCATTACGTAATACATTTTATTAGTATCCACGTCGCGCGATGCAAAGCACCTGATGGTAGGTACGTGACGCGTAGTTGTCGAATGCGTTCACCCTTTCTTCTTATTCTACGCGTGATGCCCTTCGACGAGATTTCCCACCTCTGATTTGGCGTCCTTCTGTCAAGTACCTATTACGAACTCGTTTCCTTTAGAGGACACATAAGCATCGGCGATACCCAAAGAGAGAGAGAGAGAGAGAGAGATAAGAGTGAAGCGGAGGAGAGGAGATGGCAGGCAAACGCTCACAGAAATAAATCCATACGAGACCGATAGACTGTCTTGTAAAACGCAAGAGAAAAAGGTAACAGTAAAGACATATGGTGTTAATAGATACACACAAAAAAAAAAAGAAAACATAGAGCGCGCGTGAACGAGTGAGACAAGAGTCATCGAACTACGCATTGCGGGGAAGGAGGGAGGGCAGACCGGGAGAAAGGAAGAGAAAAAGAAGTGAGAGAAAGACAGACGCGACACGAAGTCCACAGAGAATGAATTCGAAAGGAATCAAAAAGATAAAAGTCGGCAGAATGGGCTCTGACTTGAGCTAAAAAAAAAAAACTAGTGGATAAGCTTCGTCCCGACACCCACGCAGACGCACACAGAGAATCAAAAGGAAAATGTGTTCCGTGAAAAATAAAAAATGGAAAGCTCCGTATTCTCGTGAGCTTTTCTTTGAGGAAGAAATTTAAAAATCGACAAGAGCTTTTGTTTTTTTCTTTAAACGTCTGAGATTGGGAGAAGTTAGTGATGGGGCAAGTTTTTTCCCCTGCCCACTACACCCCTTCCCCTCCTCTCTCTCTCTCTTTCTCCATTTCAGGTAGTAAGATCCAACTCAATACCGCAATGAAGGTGAGACATGTGTCGTTAGACGTCTGAGGACACGGGAGGAGCACCACAGCAAACGCGAGAGACTGGCAGGAGGGTGGAGAAAGAAGAAAAGAGGGGCGATGGAGGACTGCAATCCATACTTGAGTAAACACAAAAAGGGGGGAAAAAAAGTTTTATCGAATATACACTAGCGTGCACAAATTTATCCCTCTGTGAACAAGGAGACTACTAAGCAACAACTCAAGAGGAAAAAATAGCCACGGAGACCAATATATATATATATATATATATAGCCGGCAGCGGGCAGGAGAAAGAACATCAAATAAGAAGAAACTGCATGCATAGAATCTTACGCGTCCACCCCAATTGAAACAAAAGCACATCCACAATGAGAAAAGTGGAAAGAAAGGAATAAAGAGGCGCCTAACTCTTCCCTGTCGTCCGTGGGTTTCGCGCAACAAAATATCCACCCCCTTTCCCCCCCCCCTCCCAAAAAAAAAAGGGCGTGGCTGAGACGAAAGAGCGTCTCTGGAAAAAAAAAAAAGTGAGAATGCAAATCTGAAACTGAGACGAATAACTGTCGAAAAACATTTCAGATGGTATGAGAAGGACACGACATGACCACAGAAAGCCTGCACATACGCGCTCCAAACCCCTCTGCAGATACCTTTTGACCTTCCTCAGGGCTCGACAAAGCTGTGCTTGAGCAACGTTGCGGCGGAGGGACGTTCGGTGTGATCGAGCATCAGACACTGCTCAACAAAGCTGTATGCCTCCTCCGTCATCACACAACTCTCAGCGAGCACCGGAGTTAGTCGGCCGCTCCCGACATTTTCGATGAATGTCTCAGGATCAGTAAATGTCTCCGAGGGATAAGGGTAACTTCCTGTGAGGCACAGATGGACAATGACACCCAGCCCCCAGACATCATTTGCCGGGTGCACAATACCTTTGCAAGCCTGCGGCGACATGAATAGCGGCGTCCCCACAACTGACATCACCACGTCTGTGGCACTTGACGCGCTGTTGTTCAAGCGACGCTCTGTGAATTCGAGGCTGGTGCTTCCTGGCGCTGTCACTGACAAACCGCTGCTGCCACTACAGAAGAGTGGAATGATGACAGCGCGACCGAAATCGATGAGCTTCACACGACTCCGATCCGTTGTGTTGGTGATGATGACGTTGTTTGGAGACAGATCACGGTGAATTATACCATATTCTCGGTGAAGATAGGTCAGTGCGCTCAGCAACTCACGCGCGTAGAAGCGAACAATCCCTGGAAGTAATACCTTGAATTTTTGCAGGACGCTAGCGAGTGTCTCGCAGGCGTACTCCATGGCGAAATATTCAGCCTCGTCGTCACTCCATGCGCTTACAATGTTTACGATGTTTCGGTGATGCAACTCCCGCAGAACATCCACTTCGTTGCGCAGCAATGCGATCTGCTTTTGTGCATGACGGCTAACACGCTTCACAGCGACCAGATAACCATCGGGGTGGAAGCCCTGAAACACCTTCACCGCGTCGCTGAAGCTGGCGTCAATACGGATTGTCTGGGAGCAAACCACACTCGAGGGCTGCGCTGTCGCACGCTGGCTAAGTCGTGACCGAGAGCGCTGCGCAACAGATATCATCGACGGCTCTTGAGTAACGTCTGCATCGCTGAAAAAATCCGCCTCACTCCGCGCCTCCGGTCTCTCCGACGCCACCAAGGGTATCCTGCTTTCGACAAACAGAGGAAGAACCGCAGAGGCCGCGATAGCGGTGCTCGCAGAAGCCTGACGACGAGCAGAGCTAGAAAGCGCAGAAGCCGATTCGTGGCTCACCTCCGACGGAAGATGCGTTATCGTGGTGTTCATCGACTCGGAGTTGATTTGGGTGCCAGGCAACTGCTGCGGCCACACCTCATAGTAGGATTGCACCTCTGCTAGAAGGGGAGAATCATTCTCACAGGGTGGCCGGTCCCCCTTGCCACTGCCGCCGTCGTGTCGCCATCGCTGCAAAGAGGGCGCGGCGGCGCTTCCCTGTGGGGGCGCGCAAACGAAAGCAGCAGGCAACTGTACATCATCATCTGTCTTCACAGACGGGTGTGTAGAAGAAGCGTGCCGCTGCCGGCGCATATCCAACTGGGAAGGAGCCAACACGGCCGAGGTCAGTGGTGTTGGAGTCGGAGCCTCGTGCACGCCAGACTCGGCAAAACTCCAACTGTTAGAGAATAAATGAGGTTTCGGACCGGTGGCGGTGAGGATACTGTGGTCCGACTCGGTGAGAATGGCAAGCGCAGCCCACATCCGCTCTCCACCCACATCGTTGAGGGCAGAGGTAGGGATCGGCATTTGAAAAACAGGGCGCGTCGCGGGGGACAGAGTTGAGGCACCTGCAATGTCATTGTGCGATGAGAGAGGCTGAGATCCAGCCCCCAGCACGTTGCCTCCTCGAGAAACAAATCCACTCACGAACGAGAGATGTTTGTTGCTCTTGTGCGAGGAGCAAAGCAGATCTGTATTTTCTTCTGTCGCTAGACATCCATCTTGCGTATGGCACAGCACCGTGTCCGACTCCCTCCGCTCAACTTGTCGATCTTCCTGCTGAGCCGAGGATATGTGGGAGATGCGAAACGAGGGTCTGCGGTGCGGCAGTCCTCTAAGAAAATCCGCCATCTCGCGAGTGTTACCGCGCGATTGGAGCGCTAGAGGGGGCACAAGTACATTGCTACTCCAGCACTTTCGCGTACGAAATCTACCACTGCTTCCTTTTCCCTTCGCCATGATAGACGATGTGCAGCGCAGATCAGGACTCGACAAACGCGGCGCCATCTGCGTTTGCCCCTCCTCCTCTTCCCACACTGGCGGTGGACGGGAGTACGACATAAGAAGGCCCTCTGCGGCCCACTCAGCAATACCCTCAATAGGATGAGCAAAAGATGGTGCGCTCCCTGGTACAGGTTTTGCTTCCAACGCGTGCATCCGACGCTGACGGGCAGAGCGCTCGAGAAAACTGGCCACATATCGTAGGTGCGCTGCGGCCTTTGGCAGGCCGCTGCAGCCGTCGCTTCTCCTCATCCACAAATCGAGTGCTTCGACGGCCGCCTTGTAATCGCCGTTGCGCATTACCATAATCGCGCTATTCATCTGCAGTCGGTGCTCTTTTTCGATCTCGCGGTCTTGAAGCTGATAAACCACAAAGGGTTGTTGGCCCAAATCCATGACGCAGTCCACTGGGAGGCTTTGTGACTCGCACGAAGCATCGGCCAGGAACCCAGCGTGGCACAGAACACCGTAATCAAGCACTGCAGCCAATTCCGCCAAAAGGCGGGAAAAGTTATACTCCACTGTACCGTAGCTGATGTAAAGCCGCCCCTGCATGCCGCGAGTGGGACACATATAAGCATCAAATCGGTGGACGGAGATGCCCCAGTGCACTGGGGCACCACGATACTTCGGCTGCCATTCCATAAGCGCGTTGCGAGCTGCCACAGCTAGCGCCACCGCGGCGGGACTTGCGACCAGAGACGGCAGCGGAGAAACCGTATTAAAAGAAAAGACCATCTCAGAGACCCCCACCTCAGTAATGGCGGCATGAGGTGTCCGCGGCACGGCGCGGAGACGCCGATGAAAATCATTAGAGAGGTGTTGCAACTCCTCCAGCTGGACCCGTGTAAGCGGTGTCTGGTTTGTGAGTAGGTCCGTCGGATCGATGAGACGGCACACGACGACCGTGACAGCCTCTTGACGCTTGCTCATCGCCATGGGGTGCTGCGGTCGACGAGAAAAGACTGCCTCGTTCATACGATATCGTAGCCCCGGCTGTGGACCAGGCAGCGACAACGCCTCGTTCTCAACCACAGGCACTGAAGACTGCACAGCTGAAGAGAGCGCCCGATTTGTGTCACAGAAAATGTCGCCATCGGCAACTGTGGCTATTGCGGAGCGATCGCAGCTCACGTTCGCGTTTTCATGTCGCGGGACGTTGCTTCGCCGCTCAGAGGCGAGATAAGAGCACCACTCTGCCTGACTCACCTCTATGGGACGCGTAAGGTGGTTCACAAGTCGATTTATCTCTTCATGCCACCTAATCACAAATGGAGACAGCCTGTGTGAAAAAATCTTGTCGTTGGCAAGCTGCTGTGCCGCGGCAACAGTTACGTCGAGGGGTATCACGCTCTCGCACCGGAAACCGGCGTTTCCGGCTGATGGGTGGTGAACATCCGACGATAGCCATGCGCCAGCAAGTCTCACACACAGTGCAAATGCACGTAGCTGGTGACGGATAGCGCTGCAGTAAAGCCCCAGGTAGAGAACAACACTACTTCCACCACCCATCACCACGAAGGCAAGAAGAATACCAAGCGCCAGCTTCAAGTTGGGCGTAAGCATTGACTCTGTATTTGTACGTAGCGCTTCAGTTGTGTAGCCCGTCTCCTCAAATGTAATCGCCCAGTAGTGTAAGCTTAAGATGGAAACAACAGCGCAAAAGGGAACTGTACAGAGAGCCCCACCAACACACAGGAGACTTCCCCGAATGCTGGAAGAACCACACGGCGGCTTCAAATTAGCTACGTAGTCCAGCAGCGTGGGATCACGATGACGGGGAGCAGAGGAGCGCGCTGGTGTCAACTGCCGTGTGGAAGGGGGCGAATATAAATGAGAGAGCGAGGTGTGTATGGGTGACACACGACCAGAAACTCGTCCTTCAACGAACCCGGGTGGCTCTTGATAATGTGATCTGGAGGTATCCGAGTGCAAAGGGCATAAGTTTACCTCCGACGTCAAGCTGTCTGCGTTCACCCTACAAGTGTCGCTCTCCAGTGTCTGAAGTGACAAAGGTGAGGTTGAACGCGGTGCTGGCGCCCGACCTTTCAAGACCGGAGCGAGCGGTACGAGGACGGCAACAGGCGGAGTACGGGAAGTTCTCTGCCCAAAACCTCCACAGCTGCAGAGAAAAGACGATGATCCTGAGTGGGAGGCGTAAGGTACAACGACTGTTGTGAGCGCATCGTCCTCAGCAGACTGAGGAGTCCGGGCGGTATGTTCACTGAGGTGCCGATCCGAGAGTCGGCGCTGCTGCGAGACAAGCTTTCCTGCCGGAAAACAAGGTGGCAAAGGCTTCGGCGCAGACGAACCTGAGTTTAGCGCGGCAGGTTCAGGAAGCGTGCTTGTTGTCGCCGGAGAAACAGTAGAGGGTCCTGTACGCGTTGATGGTGGAAGCGACAGAAGCGACCAGCCAGCCCTCATCCCGTCGTTATCCTGCCAATCTGGGGAAAGGAATCTGCGCACTGTGATCAAAGGCGTCTCACTCGTGAAGGATGACAGCGACACCCGCAAACCACTCCTCGAACTATCCTGAAGAGGCTCGCTCGGCGCACCTGCGTTGACTTCTATGGGCACCGGTACAGTCTGTGAAGTGGCACCCGAAATGGCACCATACACTCCCTTGTCGCTGTGCAGATGGCCACTGTTGGAGGGATCTACGGAAAGGGAACCAGGCCTATAGCAATGACGGATGGCCGCTGTTTGTCTCCACGGTCGCCGAGGGTCTACGGAGGAGACACGCGTGCCCACACAGGCAGCAGAATCAGAGAGAGCAGACGACACGAGGCTGTTGTGTGTTACCGGTGGAGTAGGCCCCTTCGGTGGAGTCACCCTCTCCTCCGACGATCCTGAAGAAAAAGCATTCATGATCACTGCTTCGCCATCGGCTTTCGCTGAGGGGAACGTGACGCCGTCGCTTGTAAAAGCAGTCGTCAAGCACGATGGAGAACGAGGCCGCTGTGAAATGAGTTGCTCACCACCAGTTTTTGGAGCTGGATCAAAAGGAGGTCTTGCAGAAGAGTTGCCGCGCCGCTCAGTAGTCGGGACCGAGGGTGCCATAGTCGGAGGTTGTATCGCCTCGAGCATCATTCGCGGAGGGGGTGGTGGAGGGGGGATGGCCATGGCAGGGGGGCTGTTGTTCCCAAGAGGAATGCTAGGAATTCTGTTTGAGTGTACCATGACAGCGTGTGAAATCGCTCCAAATTCGGCGCATGTCTCGATCTCGGTCTGCAAAGGTTGTCCCAAACGCTCCAGCTCGACTTTGCACCCACCATCAGGGTCCGATAGCCGGTAGGGTATCCTCGCCCAACTTGCCTTGTCTCCTGGCGGCTGCTCCCTTTCAATGTATCTAGGGTTCCTCACGTCGTCACCCGTCTGTGACAGCGGGTTGTTGGATGAAAAACAGGAAGGCTGAGGCGCAGCCGAGTCAGACTGTTGATGTCTCATTGCGCCTCCCTGATCAAAGGAGGAGGAAAGTATGTGTTACTGCTCACACGTAGAGAGGCAATGTGCTTCCTGAAGTGCCCTAGTCGAACCCTGGCACGGAAGGGTTTTTATATCGAGAGATCAGGCAAACAGGCTCAACAAGACACAAAAAGTAGGGTACACGAGATGGCGCAACAACACTAGGGTGAAAAACAATAACAATGCCCTCCCTCAATACCAAGTAGCAAACAGAAAAGACACGCACACACTCACAGAAGACTACGATTGCTCGAAAACCCAGAAGTGTAAAAAAAAAGAGAGAATAATAATAATAATATTGAAAAAAAGAGAATAAAAAGACAGCGACCACCATTAAGGGGACAACAACGTCAAAAAAAAAAAAGAATTGAGAGAAGTAAGCCGTGAAATGGCGTTGGTAGTGATATAGATAATAGAGGAAAGGGGAGAAGGGGGGACAAAAAAAAATGTATATGTATAATTAATTACAAACAGAAACCACAACTGCAAGCCGGCCCCCTTCTTCTTTGAAAAGAGAAGATTTATGTATCAAGTAAAACCAAAAAAAAATGAAAGAACTAAGTGCGTTGAATCGATGGAGGGCAAGATAAACTAGGCGAGGAGATTAAAGAGCAGACAGAAATGCTGTACTAAGGGATCAAAACATATGTGTATATATATTTATTTTTTTTAAGTAAATATACTTCTACGAAAGCAGAAATGTGAAGCTAAAACAGAGAAACAGAGGACAGAAAAAAAAACACGTGTGGATGTGTGTGCGTATATTATACCGCTCCTTCTGAAAAGACTGACAAAAGAGACGCTGGTAGTGATCTCTGGTGAAAATCGTAAAGACGGTAGTCGTTTGTCGTCCTTTTTCTCCCGATGCCTTCTTGAGTGTTGGCGTTGCGCCTCACGTGTATCTGTGTGTGTGTGGGGGGGGGGGGGGGGTCTGAAAGATGACAAGGCATGATATGGTACGTGGGTGGAAGATGTATCAGATTTTTTCAAAAAATGTGTTTACACTTTTGCCGTATGCTTCACAAGGTATATTTTGTACGCTAGTGAAATACAATTTCTCTTCTGAATGTTTTTTTTTTATTATGAAGCACCGGTACCGTTGAAGATAAGGATCACCTCACAAACGTTGGGTCCAGCAGACACCCGTTGCTCACCTTTGGCCGCCTCGGAAAAGCTCGAACAAAGAAAAGCGACGACAGACGAGCCGTCGCACAAATGAGGCAGAGAAAAACAAAAGAAAATGCTTGAGATATGTCTTTAAAGAATAGTAACAGATATGCAGAAGTGCCACAGCTACAGGAACTATTGCACGCTCCAGATATTTCGAAATAGACGCACGCACAAAGAAGCAAAAAAAAAAAAGCTCCGGCCTACGCCAACGAAGCAAGACACCAAACACACACACAAAAGAGAAAGAGACAGACTTTGGAAATGGGAAAATGAGCGCACACAAGCACTGGAGTGCAAATGTTTCTCGACGGTGAACGACTAGCTCTCACGCCTGGACACTTTTTTTTTCTGTTTGACTCTCCCCTCTCCCCCCCCCGCGTCAAACCCTCTTGGAACGAGACGTTCTGAAGTGAAGTCCGCTGCCGCCGCCGCCACCACTCCGTCCTCTCATGTCTTGTTCTGCGTCGTCACCGGTGGCTCTTTGCCACGTGAAACGAAATCGGCGATTTTGTTCGTGTACCACGATATTCCTTCTCCTTTTCTTACAGCTTAGCAAACACACAAGGTAAACAGACCTGTGACTGAGTTCTGTATTAATTTCAATCCCGATCACGTTCTCGAGGAGGCACCCTGGCGAAAAGCCGCACAACACAAGCTTTCTCAAAACGAAGGATCACACTACCGGGAGAGGAGTTTCACTCCAATACAAATAAATATAACGAAAGAAAACCAAACGTGAAATGTGCTGCCGACAGAAGGAAAAAAAAAAAAGTGTCAGACAATAAATCACGACAGACAGCAAGGCGGAAAAAAAAAATCGAGATGAGCGCAGAGCAGAACAAATATGCCCTAGTGTATTTCAAGTAGCACCTGCAGCGATATAGACTGGGGGCAGGTCACAACCCAATATACAAAAGAACCTCGCGGTCACGCCGAATACAAAGCCAAAGAATGGAGAAAGAAAAACGCGGACAGGTAAGCACAGAGAATGATTCAACAACGACAGAGAAGAGGCAGACAAGTGAGTAGGGGAAAAAAAAATGAAGAAAACTCGGCGACAAAAAAAAAAAATCCCGGTAGAAAAAATGGAGCTGTGTGCTTGTTCAGCGATAGAAAACTTACACAACCCCCCGAGACTATGATAATAAAAAAAAAAAAAAACACAACGAAGAAAAAGATTGGAAAAATGAGTAAATTTACAGTAGAGATGAATTGAATGCTGAATAAGCAAAAAAAAAAAAACGGAATAAATGAAGCGCGCGGAGGAAAAAAATATAAATGATGAGAAGTTCTGAAGATGCGCACACGCACCTACACACAGAAAGGAAGTAGAGGAAAGTCAAAATCCACGCTGATAATAGTTTGGTGCCAGGACATGTAGGAAAGGTTTCCTTCAGGTAGACGCGCAAAACATCAAGAAATAGAGCCCTAAAAAAAAAAATAGAAGAGAGAGCGCCTATCCGCTGAGGGAAGAGGGAGCGTTAGCGACTCGCTCGATCCTTTATGTCCCCCTGTGGATATATATATATATATATATATATATGTTTACGGGGTCGCAACAGAGGAGCTGTGAAAAATTGCACGGGGGAAAAAACGACCTAGAAAAAATAAGTTTTAAAGGCCTCTGTAGCAACGGACCAGTGAGATGGACACTGTGCTAGGTGGCTGCTAAGTGAAAGGCGACACACTGACGGTACTTGAGTGCACCCCAGGGAGCGAACACGCGCACGTAAGCGCGCCTTAATTCGTGAGGGGATACTCCTAAGAATGGAACGGAGAAAGGAGAAGCCAAGGGAAAAAAATAGCCTTCGGGAAATCCCCTTCCTCCTTGCACCATACGCCACCTGCAATGTATATAAATTCCTTCTTGCAACGAAGCTCACCTCGCCCTTTCACACGCACACGTTTGAGCTCCGAACTGCTGTCCGTTGAGGAGTATCGTGGCGCCAAAATGTTGTGTGTAACTTCAATTTTTTTTTTTACCCTTTGAGAATCGCTTCGCGGACCTTTCAAGTATGAGTGACAAACTACAAAATTACTTAGCGTCGTCAGCGTGTGAAAAATCGCCAAGGTATAATCGCAGGCCACGGCCCACGCCAAGAAAGGAGTCGGAGACTTCAAGAACGGTGCCACGACCAGTAAGCGCACGCTATCACGGGTAGCTACATTCGCACCACACACTGAGAAAAAAATGACGAAGGCGGGCGAGAGGGAAAACCAGGGAAAGTTTATTGAGCATACATGAGCAGTGCTGCGTGTACAACGTACATGCGAGTAAGAGAGGCAAGGCAATGGAGGAGTCACGCGCCGTAACCTCACACCTGCCCGCGCATCCTATCATAATATATGATCTTCTCCTAAGCCCCCACAGACTAGAGAAGCTGTGGCGAAAACGACGCAAAAAAAAAAAGGAGCGTAAAAGGAGGGAGCGAGGAAAAATAAAATGCTGTACGAAAAAGCGTACCGCCTCATTGTAACGACGACTCTTCAGAGAGAGGGAACAGTAAAACTTTGTGTCAGCATGTGTGTGTGTATATGTATATATATATATATATATATATATATATGTACGAAGGCAGCGTCTCTGAGAAGCCCAGGCGAGCTGCGAGTGTATATACAAAACACAGCCCTCTCCCACCCTTCGCAGGATCGTTTGCCAAACACCTATGGGCATGCATGCACTCGCACGCGGTGTACCTGCAGAACAACTTCAAGCAGGTAAACATGAGGGGTTATCACAGATATACCGGGTATATCTCAGTACCAGCACAAGCACCATCGGGAAAAGAATAAGAAAAACCTCCAGAGAGAAAAACCATCATGAATTCCGCTCGTGGTGGCAAATCAACTACAGCAGACGTGTAAGCATCGGTGCTCGACCTTATACCTCTCCTCCACCAAAGTCGTGCATCAGCCCTCACCCACCACTTTCCTTACTTTGCTCGTTGAATCATTTCATTGAACCCACCCTCTGAGGGAAACAGTTAGCCAGGGCAGTGCGCGTTATACATATTGGGCGATACACACACACACACACACGCTCTAATGACCTCTGTTTCCACACCCTCCAACAAAAGGAAATGCTTTTTTTTTCCCGCTTTCCCTCTCTGCCTATGTCTCCGCTCATCAAGCCTATCGGAGAAGAAAGAAGGAATGCATAGTGTACCGCAAAAGGTGGGTTCGACAAAATCGAAATAAAAAAAAAATTGACCCAACAAGAAGAACGGGATAAGGGATCAGCAGGAGGGAAGAAAGTGTCGGCCAAGGCGAGGCAGGGGGAGGGAGGGGTCGTCTACAACCCGATGCGGCCTTCATCAAACACTTGAGTATTACTTGGCATCAGTGTCTGCCTGGTGTCCAGTCCCGATCATCTGCTCGAGGAGCCACTCTTCCTCGTCCGAGTTCATGTCTTCGTCGTGGTTCATGAACAGGTCCCCATCGCCATCGTCGGCACCGCTTTCGTCATTATTGTCCCCGTCACTGCGATTCCGTCGCACATCGAGATGGAGAGCGTCGGTCTCAACCAGAAATTCTTCTATATGGGCGAGCTGCTGGGGAGTGAGCTCCTGCGCCATCTTCAGTGCAGCGCGCATCGCACGCTCTCCGTTGTCTGCGTGCTCCTGCTCGTGTAGGTACTCGTCGCTCAGCTTATCAGAGTAGAGGTCCTGGATGTCAGGCGGCATCATATCCATCAGCATGCCCACCTCGTTTCCCTGCATTTGTCGTAGGCAATACATCCAATCCTTGGAGAAGCGCTGACGGACACCGTCTTCGTTGTTCACATCAGCATCGCCATCGCCCTCGTCCGAAACAGTGATGGCATCCAGCGGCGCTGATACTGCGGGCGTCACGGAAGCATTAGCTACGGTGCTCATGTAGGAAGGAAGAAACGGTTCAGCTTCTGCCGAAAAGCGATGCGAAGCCAGCGATGGTGGTGGAAAGACTGCTTCCGCTGCTGCTTGCGTTGGAATAGGTGAGGCCGACGTCATCGCTGAGAGGGGGTCCGCTGTCTCTACTTCTGGCTGCGTTGCCGAGACCGTAGCTGTAGATGAGTACATTTCTACCGCCAACACACACACACACTAAAAAGGAATGCTCAAAAAAAGAAAATGACGTCTTTTTTTTTTTGGCGGGAGGCGTTTCCTCAAGTATTCGATGATGGCACCGACTCGAAAGAACGATGAGACTGGTTCTGAAAGTTGCTTCGCTGTTTATGCTGTATGTTCATCCGGTGTAGACAAACTCTTCCCGCAAATAAATTGGTGAGAACACTGAAAAGAAAAGAAAAAAACAAAAGTCGCCCCGCGTGTGTGAGTGAGGTAGGTCAATGGGATAGGGGTTTGGTAAAAGAAAAAAAAAGAGATGGCGACGAACACGAGTGGTGCTATGCATTTACAAGAGAAGTGAAACTAATACCACAGCAACAAATTTCCGGAAAAAAACTAACTGCATTGCGCATTCATCACTCCAAACGAAGTGGGACGACTCCGTTTCTTTTCTCTCCTTTGTTTTTTATTCGTTTTAGCCTTTCCTTTGGAATTCACAGGGAGCTGTGTACATACAAAGGCACTCACAGTTAAACACACACACACACATGTATATATATATATATATATATATATATGAATATGCTTGTCACGTTTGGCCCTACGGTTTTCCTGTTCTGATGTTTATTTGTTTTCTTTGTTTCGTTCTTAACTACACACAAATGACGTGTATTAGATCCTTGTGCTGTTGCGCGTTGGTACTTTTTCGTTTCCTCAAATGCCGCAGTTTTGAAAAGGTCACACACACACACAACAACAATACATATATTTATATATAAATATATATATATATATATATAAATACATACGTGTGTGTGTGTGTGTCTGTTTACAGGTGTGGGTAGGTGTTTGTGTTTCGCCCAGCATTTCAAAGGTTCTTGCGTTTTTTTTCAGCGAGAGGACGGTCATTCCAGTTGGAATAAAAGGTGAAAAAATGTGCGCAGAAAGTAACATAGGAGAGAAAAGAAATGCATCCAACAGAAACGCAAACGAGACAAAGGGCAGTGGAGCAGTGGCAACCATAAAAATAATGTTCATCGGTCAAATATGTGACGAAGAAAAAAAGAATGATATTCGAGCAAGAAGGAAAACATGATCAAAAATAAAAGGGGGCCTGTTCGTGGACACAGTGACGTACAAGACTGCTTCCACAGTAAGGGGTTAGGGGGATGCGGGGTGCCTTTTTTTCAGTTACGCTATCGGCATCGTTGCGAGCGTGCATACAAACTCCCGGAAAAAATCGAAGAAGAAAAAAGGAGCGGGCGGGTTACGTGAAGGCGGTGAGGGAGGGAAAGCTGCTATCAGTCGGGTGACAGCAGCAACAATGGAGAGAGGAAATAAGGTGAACGAATCAATAGGAGCGCACCGCCCTCGCAACATTCAGCAAGACATGAAAGAGAGGCCACCGCAGTGCAACCTTCGCCTGAGAAGAGAAAAAAAAATGAACAAACGCGTACTGGCAGCTGATCCTTACCGGCATCACCTCTCGAAAACACCGAACCTGCTCCTCGCACCTCTTTCTTGTTTTGTTCCTCTTCGCCTTATGTACCCCACCATAAAGAAACGCAGCTTTCCTGCCTCATCTAAACACGGCACTGAGAAAAATAGTTTTGGAAGAAGACGCGAGTGACCCACACCAGAGGAGTGAACACAGACGGAAGGTGGGAGAATAGATAGCATCGTCCAAAGTACAGGGCATCTTCGATCTCAGAATAAATGAAACAAGTTCCTCACCCGTATAGATGAGGTGCTGCATTAGACCGCAAGCTGGGGATATCTGGGAAAGAAGCCAACAACAAAAAAACTCACCTCAGGGCTATAGCGCACGTTGGTGAGACAGCATTCACCTCTCCACTTCCCTTCCACATGGCGGCGAACACCACACGGTTGATAATCGCCTCCACGCGCAGATCACGTCAACTAATTGAGAAAAAAAAAAAAACTATACAAACGTTCGCAACCTTTCCACACCCACCCGTTCTTTGAAGAACTGTGCCAAGGCATCCTCTTGTACGATCTGCACGCATCACCGTCGAAGCGAAAAAAAAACTTCAGGGCTTAGACAACAGCCAAATCAAGCACCTTTTTATAACGACCAAGGCGTCCGTCGGAGAAGAAGCTTAAGAGTAACACACAAACACCTTTTTTTTTTGTACGACAACAGCTCGCTTTAGAAGCATCCTCAGTGGCGTTGCAGGGCCCGTCCCCTACTTCCCTTTTGTTCGCTATGTGTCCAGGCGTGCCTACGCAGTCGAAGCGACCGGAACGACACGGTAGCTTCACAGTCAAGCACATGCCATCAAAGTCGATGTACGAGCTAGCGCCTTGCTTTAAGGCACGTCAACGTCCAGAAACAGCAGTCGCTTCTCCTGCAGAAGATATACCGGCACCTGCTGATTCTCCTTTGCGCACTACAAGTGCGGGAGACGTTGGCTATACCGTAGGTTTGAACACAGAAAATGCCACCACCGCGGCCAACTTCCTGCCTCATCGCCCATGTACAAACACGGCAAATGGGAAGAAGAGCGCGAATCGCCACGATTTGAAAATTTAACGACACAAAGTACAGCACAGTCGATACTTCGCCAGAAGTGACTGCGTCGACCCAGGCGAAGCAGTTGAGTCGCCCGAAATCATCTCTGGGTTAAAGGCAATCACCAGCTTCCGCACAATCCTCTGGAACGCACACCAGCACCCACAGAAGAGGGGACCCCGAAGTCATCAACCTCTCATCTCCTGTCGTTGGCAGGGTCAAGGGCAGCGCTGCCTTAGGTAAAAACTGTGCTGGGAGCACGCGCAGCGTTCATGGATGTTACGTATGACATTCGGCTGTGCTGAGTCGATCTGTGAAACCATGAGTGGAGGAAAAAAAACAAAGACACTGCCTGCGCCGGCATGCGCAATTACGTGATACCGTAATTCGGAGAGCGTCCAATAGTCGTCTAATGAGAAGCTCGCCCGATTCATAGCAGAGGTTGTCAAGCATGTCGAGCTTCTTTCCCTCGTGGTAATTCTCGGTAAACCACTGTGGAGCCACTGCACCGCCACCTTTGGGCGCCCTCCTCTGTATCTTCTCCGATATGACCTACGTTACGCTCGCTGTTGATCACAGCGCTTCCATGCCTCGAAGGGTGCTTGGGCATTTCGGTTTGTTGGCAAGTTCTTGGCGGACACCCATCACATTTTATATCTTTGGGATATATGTGAAGAGGCTCAGAAGCGACAGAGGCGTTTTCAGTGATACAGAAACGATGACTCGATTGATGCTGCATCGCATGTGCGGACTGAGACTTTTCGTGGTGGCAACAGTGCTGTCGGTGCGCCTGTGCTGAGGAAGATGAAGAGTTGGCTTCCAACTCCTTGTCGCTGCTCAATGCCCCAGACGCCAGACCATTCGTGGTGGAAGCAGAAAATCCTTTTGTATCACGACTTTGGGTAGGAGGCGAAACGCCGTTCTGTAGAAAGGACGAGGCGCAGTCACCCACACAAGAGTGATCGGGTGCACCACTGGAGGTGCAAGAATGCATGCGACGTCTGACCAGGCTTACCGGTACATCTGAGGTGTCGTCGACCACGTCGTCATCGTCTAGATTGCTGCCCCTGTCGCTGCCGCGACTGCGCTGCCCAACATCGCTAGCGCCTTCCGAGCCGAGACGCTGCTTCTCCAGCTTGAGCATAATGGGGTCGTTCGGTTCGAGATCGACGCCCTCTACGAGCCAGCTAACCCCTGAGGAGGTATCCAGGTGATACACGTGGTTTCCCACCCCACAACGTCGCATAATTACAAAGGACAAGAATTCTGTTTCGTAAACGAGGCGCGCAGGGTAGAAATGAGATAGGACAGCGCTGATCGCATCGCCGTGAGTAACAACAACAACATCACGTGCTGACGCATCTGAGAGGCTCGATGAGCCCTTGCCTTCAATATTGATCGACGACCTTGGTATCACCTTGCGCGGTGGAAGACGGGATGTGTTGCACTTCGTCACCACCCCTTGCACAACAGTAGTTGAGGTAGGCAATGTATCTACAGTACCAAGAAGCCCGTCAGTTAGGGGGCTACACCCAACCAACCGCCCGCCGTAGAGGTCGCCGATCCTCAGAAAGTTGGCGACGTACCGCTCCGTTGCCATTTCAATGGATTCTCCCCACGGCGGAAGTCCACCCACCGGAGAAGTCATCGCCGGGGCCTGGAGCTTCGGCGGACTTGATGTGTTGATGCGACTTGGTCCGAACACTTCACACATGGTGTTATCAACTACCATTGACTGGGAGACCCCGACCCCGTAGTGCTGCAACGCCTCCGCCGTTTGTAAAGTTCGGAGAAACGGCGAGACAACAAGTACCGCCGAGCGAGCGGCATCGTTTCCCAGGAAGCTGACGAGACGAGCCGCAACAGTCTTTACAGCAGCCACGCCGGCTTCTGTCAAGGGGGGGTTCGACTCAACTGGTGCATTAGGGGCGCTGTCGCGCCGCTCGCCGTGGCGCAAAACCACAATGCGTTGCGATGGGTACGGAGCACCCAAGGTCGCATCGGTTGACATGTCGAATCAGATAATTCAAGTAAGTTGCGAGTTTAGGTGAAAATATATCTGAAACATAATAGACACGCGCGTGCGTGTGCACCTCGAACCTCTTGTACACACCCTCCACAGTCGCGGACGATGCCAAACGGTGTTTTCCTGCCTACCTGATCTTTTTTTTTTTTGTGTGTCTGTGTGGTTCTGGCTTTGCGACAGAAATAGCCCCTATTCGCACAGCAGTGGACGCGCGAAAAAAAAAGGAGACAAAAATGAAATTCAAGAAAAAGTCTGAGTGACTAATGGGAGATGAGGTACCCGGACTTTCTGGTGCAGATAAATGAAAGAGACTGAAACCAGCTCCTGCCAGCTTTTTCTTTTTTTCTCACACAAGCAGGCTGCCTCTGAGTACCTCTATCTGTCTTGGTATGCGCCTGCCTCTACTCCCCGCATGTGCCTGTGCGTAAGCAAGGGAAACAAAGCGAACTTTGTTGTTGTTTTTTTTACAAACGTAAAATTACTGAAGAGATGTTTGTGTGATAAACAGTCCGACGTGGGAGAAACACACACGTCGCACGCGTGTGCGGGCAGCAGGACAAATGGAAACGATGTAACCGAAAAAAGGGGGACCATGGATATTAGTAGAGAAGGCCAAGAAAAAGGGGAGGGATAATCAATCAAGTGAATAGAGTGAACATGCCTATTGAGGTGGGTAAGAACAGAGAGGCTGCGGTATAGGGGATGCATATAGTAGCCCATGTTTCTGTGTGTGTGTGCGCGCGCGGGGGCGGGGGGGTGCACATATGTAATATATATACACGTGAGAGCATCGGCGTTTATTCCGTGGTGTGCATCAACATTTCGGGTACGCAGAGAATCGTAAGAAAACCTTCAGAAGAAAAAAAAAAGAGAAACAGCTACGAGAGATGCTAGCGAGATGATGCGTCTGTTTCCCTGTACACACACGCAGACACACGCCCCCTTTTCGATAAGCATTAAAGTAGATCTACCTAATGATCGGACCGAGTAACAGAAAGGATCGAGCCTCCATCCCCATCCATCAATAACCGCTTAGCGGCGCACACATAGTCTCATAATTGCCTGCATGTCAAGAGGTTGCATTGTCGTCTTCTTATGCTGGCGGTTCCCGCCAGTGTTTCTTCTGCTTGCGTACCTTTGTGTGTTTGTACGAGGGTGCGTGTCTGTGTGCATCCCCGAGTACCGGTCGTAGTCACCACGGTGCGGGAATTCGAATCACCCACGTTCGACACCTGCCTGGAATCAGGTAAACAAGTAACTCAACGCTGAAAAAAAACAAACAGACACGACTACCCGCAAATTGGAGAAGTGCAGTCATCCCCCTTGATGGTCAGGAAAAAAAAAAAGAGCTGCGGCACAGCCCTGTGACTCCCTTGACTCAAAAATTGGTAGCTGTTTTCTTGCTCGATTTTTTCTTCTGAAAACCTGTTTGTCGCGCGTTACCGTTTCGTGACGAGCACGAGAGAGTTATGAGGAGGAAGAGGATTTGATAGAAACCAACAATAACGAGAAATAAACAAAAACAATCCCTTGCACTACGCAGAAAAGCTACAGGAGAACCCATTGAGATACACACACACACACACACACACCGAGTCAGGCTAACAATCAAAAAGTTACACAAGACTCGGGAGTTTTTTTTCCAGAAAAGAAACGAGCAAACACAAGACACACGCCGAGACGAAGACATATATTTAAAGAAAGAGATGAAGAATGCACCTCTGCCAAGTGTCATTGAAAAACGTAACACCCGCGGTTGTGCGCTCACCATACCTTTTTTTTTGGGGGGGGGGGGTATAATAATTCCACTAAGCGAGAATGTGCTGGAGCGTAGGGAAAAAAAGACGCGGAAACGACGAAACGAAGCGAAGGTGCGGCTAGGGGCGAAAATCATACACACGCCTTTAGTCCCCCACCACCGCTCCCTACTCTCTGCTCGTTCGCGAACCCCTCCTTGCACGACGACGTGAGACTCGACACAGTGACTTAGACCTGCATAGACACAGACATACCTGAATTACCGAATAAGACTTGAACGTACCGAGAGGATTTGTCCGCTCCCTAGTCGCCCAAGTACGGGGGCGGCAGAAGCGGCGGCGGAAATACGTCCTCCACGTCATCACCACCTGGAATGTACGGTGGAGGAAGCGCATAGGCTGGCAGGTTTGGCGAAACATCGACGTGCAAAAGACGCGTAGAGCGTGGAGCAGGGCGATACTCTGGTGCAGGGCTAAGCGCATTCGAGTAACACGGTGGAGGCGGCGGCGGCGGCACGGTGCCCTCACGGAAGTTCGAAAGACCAACATAGTCACTATACATAAGATCGACCTTTGGCGGTGGGGCGGGACAGTATTCGGGCGAGTTCGCGCTGAGTTGGAAGTGGGGGACGAACTCTTTAGCGGCTGCGTTCATCTGCGAGCCACCCGGTGAGGAGACAACACTGACTAGTTTATCCTTCTCAGATGCCGCCGCGGCAGGAACAGTTCCTGCGGCCAGCGCCCCTGGCGAAGCGTTTGGTGTCCCGGCTGCAGCTGAAATCGCATGAGCCCTCGCAGCGATGGCACCGGCCACGGCTGCGGCGCGGTTGACGGAGCCGCTGAAGGAGTTTGCCGTTGAGACTGCAGCAGCAGTATGTGGCGTTGGTCCTGCTACCACACCAAACGCTGTCATTTGGGGAGCGGCTGTCGGCCGCGCGGTAGTCATACCATATACGTTGCTTGGCATCGCAGCCCCAGCCTCCTGGGCAGAGGCAACGCAACCGGCAGCAACAGCCGCTGCTTCGCGGTCGTTGCCACTACTCTTTGCTTTCGACTGCTGTGCAGCACCGGTGTTGTCGCTAGCAGGAGGCGAATGACCCATGGTCTGCAACCCACTCGCGCCGCATCCGTGACCCGCCACGCTAGCAGAAGCAGTGCCAAAAACCTCTGTCCTTGAGGAGGCGCCATTAGTGTCACGATTGTCACGCTCCGGTTTCACGGGATTGCCGCGGCGGATGGGTGAGATGTACGGGGGCGACACCTGAACTCGCAAAGTGCATCCGCGTGTATTCTTGCCGTCCACATCCAGTGCCTTCCGCGTCGCCTCGAGGTTTGCAAACGTGATAAAAGCGCGTCGTCGGTGCGTTGGCGAGTTATCCTCAACAAACTCAGACGAAACGATTGGAAGGGATTCGAAGAACGATAACACCTCCGCAAGCGTCGCGCCCTTGTACAAGTTATACACGACGACGGTGTTGAGAGTGTGTGGCAAGTGGATCCAGTGATCTTTTATCACATCCCAGTGCTGTTCACGCAACTTGCGCAGGGCCGCGTCCTCGAGCGAAGGCACGGAAACCAATGGAGAAACCGGGCGGAGAATGAATGGCAGCAGATCGCCTTCCTCATCGGAATCCTCGTCCTCATACTTCTCCAGGAGATCGCAGGCATCTTGTGAGGAAGGCATGATGATGACACCACCTTCCTGCGGTCGCTGCTCATCGTGATACCGTAAGTCAAACTCCAACCAACCACTAAACTCCTGGAACTCCCGCAGTGCCTCGGTCGTGTCCCAATCCTTGTGAAAGCGAATGCCCACGAGATGACTGTGGGTGGCGAGACTCAGGCCGTAGTCAAGCAAAAGGTAGAAACCTAAACCGTGCACATCGTCAAGAGAGCTGTCGGAAGAAAACTCGGAGTAATCAATGAACCTCGACTCGAACTCGTTACTGGCCCCAACGACAGTGGCGGCAGTGGTGCTACCAGCTCCGGTCACCTTCGTTGGGGAGCCTGGTGGCACCGCTGGAGAAGCAGTGGGGGCTATCCACCTCTTTGCCTTCACAGCGGGCTCCACCTGTAGGCATTCCAAAATTTCCTTGACGTGAAGAGCCCCAGGCAGATAATCCGCGTACCGCAGCAGCGGCATCATGGCTGTGCCGCTGAGAACAGACCCCACCTCGCTGTGCTCACAGTTCAATCCAAACCGACTAGCACACAGAGACAGAAGTTTTCGGAACGTTGTTGTGAACAAGGGAAAATGAAGACGGAAGGGACGACGAGTTCCCACCTCGTTCACGCACAACACCACGTCATATTCAATGCCGAGGAGGAAGCGTAGCGATGATGGAACGCTCAAGGCTTTGAGCTCGAGGAAGTCAAGCCCGTACTGATCGAAATCTTCTTTATTTTTCATTTTTTACTTGTTTTAGTTGCTTCTTTTCTTCTAGCAGACGGGGGGAGGGGAGGGGGGGAGGGTTCCTATTTTTGAACTTGAACGCGAGCCCTTTCCCCACTAAATGCCCCTACACTTGATGAAACAAATTAACAACAACAACACCAATAATAATAATAATAAAACAAGAGACCACCGTGGGATCCCAACATGAAAATTGAAAGATGCGTACTCGTTTGTGTCTAACGTGCTGGGAGTGGGATGACACACGAAGTTTTGGTAAGAAAAAAAAAAAGATGAGCGGCGAGACTGTGTGTTGGGAAACGATGAGCGAGGGTAGAGACGAAGCACTGTCACAAACTGTTTTCTGTGCCCTCCTGACACGGATCTCGCTCACCGAGCGCAGCGGCCGTTTCTGTTCTTCTTCTGGGAAAGGCGAAAGACCACAAAACTTGGCAGAAGTGGCGAGACAAGGATGTGAAACAAGGTGGTGGTGGTGTCTCACAGCGTGTCGATATGAAAATAATAAAAAGATGATTATGATGATATACAAATGTCAACCGCCTCAAGTTTGGCCCTCTTCCGTCATAGTCTTTTCAAATCGTTGACAATTTTTCACTTCCACCACGGGTAGTGACCTTCGCTCTTCGGCACTTTACCTTTTGCGCAAGCACGAATCGCAACAGCACGCACCGCCTGCGACACGAGAAAGGGAGAGCAGACAAGAGCGAGGAAGGAGGGGGCTGCAGCAACCAACGTCTTCAGTGTTTTCGTTTCTCGTGTGTCTCTATGTGTGTGTGTGTGTGTGTGATGGATAAGTAAAAAAAGAGGAAGAAGGGCGTAGAAAATAGCCTTTTGATTATTCTGATATATGTCTTTCGATGGACTTGCTGCTTTGTCTCCGAACCTCCTTTTAGTGTCTAACTTTTAAAAAGTATATATATATATATATATATATATATATATATATATATTTGTGTGTGTGTGTGCGTTTGTAGCTGACTCCTTTACCGCCGCGCATGTGGTGAACCATTGAAGTGAAGAATAATGATTTTGAGAGTTGCGAAACAGAAAGAGAGAGAAGTGAATAAGCCGATGAAAACAGTGACGTAATTTGGGGCAAAATAAGGCATTGCACCTGCAGAGGCATCTTGAGCAGGATGGAGCTAATGATACAGTAGGGACACTAAAAAGACATCGAGTAGGATTGTGCAACACACACTGGTCACTGTGAGTTGGAAAAGATGAGTAGAAATGTGGAAAAAAAAACACATCACGCAAACAAGATGTATCATTGCAAAAGGCTAACAGACACACAAACACAAACTCAAAGAGAGCAAGAAGGCAGCGTACAAAGTCCGTGAGAGAAATCGACAGATGTGAAGGTGATCAGGAGCATATGCACCTAAGCACTTAGATAGACGACCAAGCAGGAATCCACCCCACTCTACCCTACCCCGTCTCGCTCTTCAGCAAGACCTATCGGGTATAAAAGCGCATAGGAGCATACGAGCAGAAAGAATGAAACGCTCTCAACGCGCTTCCCTTTTTTTAAAGCTACGTTGTAAACTCTAGAATGCGTTAAAACTGAAAACACTGAGAAGCCGCCTAAAAAAGAAAAAAAAGCGCCCGCTTGCTTGTACCCTGCGTGCGTGTGTCTGTGTGTGTGTGTGTGTGTGTGTGTGTGTGAAGAAGCTCAAAGAAAAGCAAATATTACGTGCTTGTCACCGAAATCAGTCAAAAGAATGCGTAGTCGCACAAGAGCATAAAAAACAGAGAGATGGGGAGACGACAAGACACGACACTCCATTTCCCCACTTTAAAAACATACAAACCAACACACACACACACACACACACACACACACACACAAGAAAATACACAAACCCACGGACAGGAAGCTACACAGGAACGCAGTAAAAAAAAAGTGTGTCCTCGTGCGTAATGGAGAAAAGGTGGCGAGCGATAGCCGATATGGCTCAACGCCAAGGGAAAGAAAAAAACGTCCGCCCTCTCCAACTGAACGCAATGTATTGGAAAGGAAGATCGCCAAAGCTGGGGTATTCCCTCTTGACCACAACCACCCTCTCTCTCCCCCTTTCCCCAACGTGACGGGAGTGTTGTCCATAACACCACAATCGTAGGCGTGCCACAACAACAACAACAGCAGCAGAGTCAGTTCGATATTCATCTTGACGCGACCGCCGAGAAATTTCCTTGGGGCATGCTCGAAAATTAAAAAGAAACGACCAAGGCCATTCAATTTCAAAGGTGGAAATACAAATTTAAAAAGGAGTCGGTGGGACAGGGCAGAAAAAAAAAAAGAAGAGAAAAGCTATCACATAGAAACTCACAAACACGAAAAAAAAGCTTCGATATGATGTATCAAAGGTCATGTCACGTATCAGTCACAGAGACACATACAAGCACGCATAGCGTTGAGCATCGGACAGAGGCACATTTTTGGTAACTCGCCTGAAGCATTCCGATTCCACTCGATGTGTCCAGACTAACCGCGACCACATCCAGAACCACAACAGAGTTGCCGCCTCCCATGATACAAGAATACATCAATTTGAAACCAACTCTACACTCCTAGAACGCCCCCATCCTCCCCCCGCTCGATAAACAGACAGGCAGACAGACATACAGGTGAATCACACGTAAAAAAAAAAGGAGCGAAACACCTTTGAGATTAAGGCAAATGAAAAGAAAAAAAAAGACGAGAAAGTAATCGGGCTGAGTTCGTCAGTCACTCAGAAAAGCGAGTCAGTAGAAAAAAAAAAATGAGTGATAGACCTTCGGTAGTCCTCACTTGGTTTTTCCTCCCTCTGAGGAATACACATATACGTCCATGAGTACTGCATTCAGGAAATAAATAATGTGTGTAGCAATCGGCGTGTAAAGTTATGTGACAGAGGCATCGTCCAAGAAGCAGGAGGCATGCACAAAACCCACACGTGTTTCAAAAAGATGGCGGAGGAAGAGGCTTCACCTTGGAGGGTTGAGGAGGAAGCAGAGGACGGGGGAAAGTTCGAGAATAGTCAACGAAATCTGTATGAGCGGCCTCAGCATCGTCAATATATAAAAAACGAAAAGCAGATTGGTGGGCTTCCCACTATCATCCAAAAAAAAATTCCTCATCAAAACCATGCTTCTTTTCAGCTCAACGATGCCACCGCACTCTAGTCTTGAACCGCAATCGGTCTTTTTGTGTGTGTGTTTTGGTTCTTTCGCTATTGCGCTTCAGCCGCCATGCGATCGTACTCGGTTCGTGCAAAGCGATCCCAATCCGTTTTCTCCGCGCGCATGCGCATCTGGTGTTCTCCAAAGGGGTCACGGTGCTCGAACTGTAAAAATTTACCCGCATTGAAGATCATGTTGAAGAAGTTGGCGGGGGTGGGGCAGGAGCGGAGGTCCCCGAGGGTAATGCCGCACTTGCGATCCTTGATACGACTAAACCCGACCATGTCCAGCATCTGGCACATTGTATCCTCGTAAGCAATGTCCCCCTCTGGTGAATCAGAGAACTCGAGGTATCGCTGCTGATTCTCCTCGAAAAATTGCATCATCTCATAACCGCTTAACACCCCGTCTTCGTCGGTATCAAGTACCTTGAACCAGTAGAACACTGCCGGCTCCGAGTTCTTGTCCTCCTCTGAGAGGCAGAAATACACAAAGTCTGAGAAATCCATTTTGCCCGGCACGCCAGACGACAGCGGACGGCCGTAACCCTCCACGACACGCTTGATGACTCCTGGAACGATGGATCCTTGCCCGTAGTTGCAGAGATCCTCAAAGCCAACGAGGAGATCACGGTCGGTATCAAGCTCCCAGAACTTACAGTAGAGCACATAAAAATGTTCGTATGAGAAATACTCAAGCACCAGGTTTACGTCTTTGGCATCCAATTCCATCATCCTCTCCGGTAAATCACTGCGGTCAAAGTCGCGCCAGTAAATGCGGCCACACTGCTGCCGCTCTAGCATATACATAATGCGTACCGCGACAGTGTGCCAGTAATACCCCTGAAACTCTGGCTGCTGGAGGAACTGAAGTCCTGGGTGAGCGGCGACGAGACACTTGCCCAACGCCTCCAAGTCTGCTAGCGTAATGAATTCTTTTTGGGGGTGTGTACAGATAAGCTCATACAGACGGCGGCTCACCGTCAATGGTGCGTAGACCTCGTCGTACACGGTGCGAATCTGTGCTGCTGTGAGTGCGTCCGCGGTGGCCGCGTCCACCCCACTACGAGTTGCGATGTCGTGGAAGAGTGCTTCTTTATACCAAATGGGCACCTTAAATACCTTGGAGCTAATGTCACCAAACACCCACACTGTCTTCTTGATTGGATCGTTTTTCTCAAGAAGGCGGTTGAGCTCCTGCGCCTCCTCTGAGTTGCCTTCAACCTGAAGCCCACGAGACTCCTTCTTCGAGTAGAAGCGAGGGATGTCATCTAAAGTCGCTCGCTTGAGGTTGGCGGGCGGCGTCAAGGCAAAACTACCGGAAGTGTGGACAAAGCGCGTCGTCGAATCGCGAACGGGTGTGCTTGAGTTGGCGCTCGCCTCCACCGGGATGGAGAGATCACCTGAGACCATAACAGCGTTCAACGTGGTGTCCATACGAGGATGGCCTAACGAGTAAACGCCGTGCGGCGAAACACTACCGGAGGCGACATGTGGGAGAGGGGCGCTAGGGTCTACAACCGGCTTTGGCTGCGGAGAGGTCGGGGTGACAGCTGGCGAGCCGCCACGGTGAGGGAAATCAAGTTCATCTACCCCGCCAGGAAAACGGGCCACAGCACCGGGAGATAAGGACGCTTGAAGTGGACTCGGAGTTCGATCATCAGCCCCCAAGACACCGAGAGATTTATTGAACTTCTGTGGAGAGTGTGGCTGCGGCGAGTGACTACGGTCCGTGTCGTCATCGATCCCGGCAAAACTTGTGGACGTCCCTAAGGTTGGATCGCTGTGCACGGTACCGCTGCTAAGGACATCTGCACCAGCGATTTTCCCCTTCTTGTCGAATACAATCGCCGCCGCTCCACTGAGAGTGGTGGCAGGACCCTTAGGTTTGATCTCTGACTTCTGGGCCGTGGCTGAGAGCACTAGTACGCGGTTCAGCAGTTCACGAATGCGCTCCACATTTTCGTCTTCAGACAACCAAGTCGCATAAAGATTGGCACAAAGCGTTTTGGCTGCCTGTGTGCCAAAGGTATTTTTTGAGCTCATGGTCTCCCCCTCCCCCCTACTACACACTGCACTAGTCCCAGATGCAGCGCTCTGTTTTCAAGTGGAAGGAGATGATAAAACTTTGCCCTTTTCCCCTGGCTCTCCTCCCCCTTTCCACACCCACACGCGCGCGAAACAGCTGTACAAGTGCACCGTTTCCCCCTACAACTCCAAGCACTCGACCGTATCTCGATCAGCCTTCTCCTACTCCCCTCTCAAATACACAGATACAAGCACTTCCGTGTGTGTGTGTGTGTGTGTTTGTGTGTGTATATGCAAATGTGCGCCCTCTCTTTTTTGGTTCAACTCTCTCTCCACGGCGCGTAGAGAGAGTAAGAGGTTACCCTGATTTCTATCTTCTTTCCTGTCACACTTCCGGAAGCAAGTACAAAAAGATGAAACCCCAAACGCCGAAGTGTAACCCGGGAGGGAAATAAAAAGAAAGGAAAAAAAAAAGAGAGCTGAACTACTTTTTTAGACGCGTACCCAACAAGCCTAGACCACACTCGGTATACAGCAGGGCAGCAACGCAAACAACCGCGCCAGAAATAACGAAACGAGCCTGCGCCCGCGTGCCGTTGATGAATAAACCGAGAAAGATGAGAATATGAGGAGGAGAGGAGAAAAACTGAAAAAGAAAAAATGCAGAAGGAAAACAATAACGACTCTAAAATAAGACCAGGGAAAGGTGTACGAAACTTGAAGACACCAATATTATCCAAAAGCTTGTCTGTTGCGGCGACAGGGAAGTCGACGACTGCCGTTGTGCAAGCCAATGCACAGGCCTCTGCACACCCTGAGATGCGTGTAGAAAAAAAAAAGGGGGGGGGATAAGAGGTGAAAAGGGCGATTGAACACCTCGGCAGTATTTTTATTTCCTCCGAGAACCAGAGGGAGAAAGCGACACAGACGCACTGCGTTGATGAGACCTGGAAATGGAGAAAACAAAAGCTAAGCGGCTAAGAGTAATTGTTTTTTTTTTTTTTTGTAACGTTGCCAGGATGCTTCAGACTGCGTCCAGGCTGCGGGCCCACAGCGAGTGGAGCAAAACAACGAAATTATGACAAAAACCTCCACTCAAGTAAAAGGGAAGCGATTTGATGGTGTGGACGATCACCGAACAAGGTTCGAAGGCATAGCACCGAAGAGGAACATGCAGGGGAGTGTGTACGTGTGTGTGTGTGTGTGTGTGTGTGTGTGTGTGTGTGTGTGTGTGTGGAGCAGCGCAAACGAAAGAGGGGGGAGAGAGAAGGTAGCGCGAAGAAGAGCGGCATCAGTAGCGATACCTGCCCTCGAGCCGACTCCGTCAAGGAGACGAGCGGCAGTCGGCCAAAGGTCATCTGAAGAACCTGAGCACATTAGCTGACTGCAAGGAAGGAGAAAAAGAAGAAGCGGCATGTTCCCTCTGGCGTCCAAATGACCCAAGGAGCAGAAGTAAAAGGGAGAAAGTGCGCATGCATTTGTCCAGAACAATTTTAGTGGTGGATAAACAACGTGCAAGTCTTCTTTTCACCCCCCCCCAAAAAAAAAAAAGCGATCAGATGTGGTGTTGTCAAGTACACGACCGAGCTCGACGCAGACCTAAGAAAAAGGGGGTCTCTAGTAGACCTCATCCGCTTCGGTTTATAGACTGAGAAACACAAAATGTGTGCATGTGCAGAACCAGAAATAATGTTGAGGATATGATAGAGAGGCAGCAAGTAGATAAATATATATATATATATATATATATCATCCCTCCTCCCAACACTGCCGTCACTGAGGGCCCCATCCTCGCTTCCTCTATGGTTCCCATGTTCGTGTGCCCAAGGATGCACCGTCTCTTGTGAAAAGGCCGAAAAGACTGAAAGGGATCATTATCTAATGTACATTCAAAAGAACCGCTTCAGAACTAGTACGCACTTTGCTGCGAGCGAACAAACAAACAAAACAAAAAAAGAATTAGCACTACTGGATAAAGACTCAGTGTCCTCTCTCATGCTAAGCGGCTTCCTCGATGACAGTGTCGGCGGCGGCAGCGGCGGCGGCAGCGGCGGCGGCGGCGGCGGCAGCGGCAGCGGCTGTAGCAGCAGCAGCAGCAGCTTCACGCTGCTTCTCCTCTTCGACTAACTGGGTAGCCTTTTCTGCGGCCATCTTGGCTAACAGCTCCATCTTACTGATGTTGTCGCCGATGAACTCTGCTACGACACTGCCGCAGGCGTAACTTCGTACGAATGGCACACTACCCACGCCAAGCGAGAGACAAACTTCGGTAGTGGCAGGGGTGGCGTAGCACACAGCGATGTTTGTGTTTTCCAGGGTCTTGGGGCGATTGTCGTTGAGTTTTTCCATTGCCGAAACAGCGGCATTAGTGATGGCTGCATCTAGCGGGCTCACTACTAAAAGCAATGCAGAGCCTACATGTGATGTCACATGCGTTTGGAGGTCTTCAATCGTGTTGATAGATTTAACGACTGGTGGAGGGGGTGGCGGTGCAGCGTTCTTCCGCTTAGACTTCGCTGATGCGGAGCGAGATTTGGCCATGGCTCGGACCGTTTATCGGCAAGAGGTTCTCACACTTTGTTTTTATGTTTTGTTTATGGCCTCGTAATCGTGTGTAGTATACAAATGGAGAATAATGAAAAGTCGATGCATCCCTGCACCGGTGGGCAAGAGAAATGAGATGACCGTACGCTGAAGAGAGAGGCTACGGCTGGCGTGTTTCCTTCGCATTCTTGTTATTGTATGTTTCCCCTGTTTTCCTGGACAAGAGAGTTGGCGTTATGTGTCAATGCCTGCGGGGAGGAAGAAGGGGCTAGGGAGGGAGCAGCATATATATATATATATATATATATATATATACTCACACTCCACACACCCCCACCCACACACAAACCAGGAAACCGTCTCTTACTCAACTACATCTACCCCCTCCTATAAATGTATGAGGGGAAGCGAGGGTAGACTCCATCCAGACAGGCAAAAACGGCCTTAACCCGTATTCTTTCTTTACGAGGTGCAACTCAACTCTCCTCATCGTGTTTTTCGTTTTTCATGTCGCACTTTGCACGCGTGCCGTGGCGGCAGTAGACACGCACACTGATGAGTGTTTGTGTTCTTCAATAGGTGGTTGGTTTATTTGCTGCTCGAAGCTTTCTCATGTGGAAATCCACGAGGATAGCGAACCATTAGCATTCATCTGTATATGTCATACCTACACACACATATGTGTGTGGTATATATATATATATATATAGTTGAACGAAGAAAATAATAATAAACGAAGTTACCTTCCGTACAATAATGTGGGGAGGGCAAAGGGCTTACGCCTCCACCCTCCCCCTTTTTTCCACAGCCGTGCTTCTCCCCACACACACACACACTTTTTTTCTGCCACTGCTGCCCGACCCGTTTGCGGAGCAATTAACTACAGCAAAAAGGACATCCACTCGCATCGACATCGCAACACACACATACACACATACACACACACACACACACCCTCGGAGTGTACACAAACTTCACTTTATGAACTCAAAGGCAGGTGGAGACGCGTTAGAGCAGTGACTGACCTTCTCGCCTGATTGAGGCTTTGCAAGCCACACCCTCTCACTCACGCAACCGCACGTACCATGCTGATTGTCCTGTGGGACCGTTGATCAGGTCAGATCCGGTTTTCTCGGCTCAAAAACAGTTGGGGGTTCTCAAGTAAGAGACGGTTGAGCAGTTTTGGCTCTACGACTGCTTCAAGGATACGACCAGTGTGCAAGTCTTTTCGGTGCGCCGCGACCGAGCACTCCACCGCCGACACCAGAAATGACCCATTGCTCTGACTGTACCACCCTGCAGCTATCTACGCCCCTTTCAAGACATCTAATAATTAAAAAAGAGAGACTCTTTTTTAATTATTATTTGGTGGTAGGGGGACTCGAGGATGGCCGGGCTTTGGTGGGGTAGAAAAATGCAGGGTATTCCCTAAGAGAATGTGGAGGGAGGGGGAAGCTCGTCGCTCTTCAAGGAAGGGGCTGAGGGGCGTTACCATGTTCTTTTTGTGGTGGCAAACAAGTAGCGAAAGGGGATAGTGAGGGGGACATGTGCACTCATTGGAAAAAAAGAAAAACGAAACCTGCTGGTCTTTCCTGCGCGCAAAAGAGGCGGCAAAAACCCCGGACATATATATATATATATATACACGGGGAGCGAGGTCACAAGAACAAAAATAAAAAATAAAAAACGAGGCGGAAAAGAATCCAGAAATATATATATATTTTGTTTCCTGGCACTAAGCACAAGAGAAAGAGAGAGAGAAAGAGGAACCATAAAAGGAAAATAGGTGCGGATGCCTCCCCTCGCATATATACATATATGCGTGGGCCGGCGCACGTGTGTTTCATGACTCGTCGCACATCAATGAGAGGAGAAACAGAAAAAACGTTAAAAATTGCAGAAAAAAACAGTCAGCAAAAGAAATGTAAAGAAAACAAACGATAAGCAAACGTCCACTCCTGCATGTAAACTGATAAGAATCCACAGGGGCATTCTTGTTTGGCCCTCCGTTCCTTCACCGTCCACGAACACGCACCAGTATCGATACCAGACGGTGATTTCTCTCTGGTAGTCCTCTCTCAGAAAGACGCACACACAAAAAAACCTTTCACACTAGGCAGCACGCGCACGTCACGCAAAGAATATCCTGACGAGAATACGAGATCGAGCAATATCAGACGCTACACAATCACCCTTTCGGAAAATAACGACGAGGGCCATCCATGCAGAAACAACTCTGCAGCTTGTGTGACAGATACTCGCTTGCATACCAAACCACTCCTCATCACCTACATGATGGAGCGCTCAACACAATTTAGCTCTTACTTTCTTTTCCGGCACTATCAAATATTGTGCAATACCGTTTTTCTTCCCCCGTTCCTTGGCGATAGTTGGACTTCCTGCTTATGTATATGGGGCAAATCTCACCCTACACACACACACACACCTTTGCCACTTGCCGAGACACAACGCAAAGCGTTGAGATGTATCTTGGCGCATACGCATATCGCCCACGTGGCCATATTTTTTTTCCGCTTTGTTTCCACCCCACCATCTCCTCTTTCTATCGCACCTGTACCAATGTGAAACAGTATTATCAAACAAATATCATAAAAAAACAGAGCCCAACTCGACATCGCAGCGCATTTCTGCAAATCTATCTTTCAGGACAGTCGTCCCAAGTAGCAGCAGCAGAAGCGCGCAGGGAAGCGGGTGCTCATCTACTGATTCTGTGCGCATGCATATGGTTGTGAGAAGAGGGTTGCTGCAAGAAGAAAGATGCTCATCGAACGAGAGCGTCCATGGCGACCTTGAGAGCGGCGATGAGGTCAGCGGCGTCCTCAATACCGCAGCTCACACGCACGAAGCCGTCTGTGATGCCAACCTTCATGCGATCCTCAGATGTCATGTTCGCGTGGGTCATGACGGACGGGCAGGTAATGATGCTCTCCGAGGCACCGAGATTTTCACACAGAGACCACGGGCGCGGCACGGTGTCCATTAGGAGGCGACCCGCTGCCGTACCACCCTTTACCTCAAACCAAAGCATGCCACCGTGCAGGTTATTGAGGTGCTGGCGATCCGCCAATCCCTTCTGTGGGTGGGAAGCAAGACCAGGGTAGACTACGCGCTCCACAGCCGGGTGTGACTCAAGGAACTCGGCAATCTTCTGAGCGTTGTGGCTCTGCTTAGTCACGCGCAGCGACAATGTCTTCACCGTCTGCAGCTGCAGAAAGGCCACCTGCGGAGTCATAAGGTTACCCAGGATGTTCCGAGTGAGGCGCACCTTCTCGTCCAGCTCCTTGTTGTTTGTGACGAGAGCACCGCCAACGGTCATGTCGTGACCATCAACGTACTTGGTTGTGCTGATCAGAGTGACATCAGCGCCGTGGTCGAGCGGACGCATAATGAGCGCCGTTGCAAAGGTATTGTCGCACATGTGCACGATACCCCTCTCTTTGCACAATTTCGAGACCGCAGCGACGTCGATGAGAAGCAGTGTAGGGTTCGCGGGCGTCTCGCTGATGACCAACTTCGTGTTGGGCTTGATGGCAGCCTCAACGTTCTTGGGGTCTCGCATGTCGACAAAGGTGAACTCCATCCCGAGGCGGCTGAAAAATACTCGGCAGGCGCGGTTTGTGCCACCATAGCAGCAGTTCGTCAAGATTGCGTGATCGCCAGCGTTCATGAAAGACGAAATAGCAGTGGTGGTGGCAGACATTCCGGTGTTGTACACCGTGCAGTATTTGCCATTCTCCAGCGCGCACAGTTTCTCCTCCAGCACCGCCACTGTAGGGTTGGCAGTGCGGGTATAGGAGTAGCCCTTCGCCTGGTACTTGTCGATCGACTCCTGCACAAATGTGGTGGATTGATAGATGGGGGTGAGGATGGCACCTGTCACTGGGTCAGGGCGGACACCGCTGTGCACCTGTAGGGTGTCGAAGCCCTGCGCCTGCGGCAGCCATGAGCCGGAACCGGATTCGAAATCGGAAACGAGGTGCTGTTGAGCAGACATTACTACGAGCTTTCTCCGAGGTAGCAACGATGAGCAGGCACAAATAATAATAATAATAAATGGTCGAGATAGAGAGAAGTCTTTTGACGCTAGGGTGAAGAGACACGCGGAGAACCGTAGAGTCGGTCCCCAGATGCACAAAAAAAAAAAAAAAAGCTGAGAAAATGGAAATGAGAACGACTAAGATCTTTTTTTTTCGTGAGTTGAAATTTTTTTGTGTGCAAAGTGGTTGATGTGCACCCCATAATGGGAAAAGTAAATGTAAAGTCGGCAGAGCAGACGGGATGTGAAGAAATATTGTGTATAAAAGGTGAAAAAAAAGTCGTCCGACGAAGACGCCACAAGTGTTTGTGGTCACGAGATAACCAGAAGAGTGGGAGTAAAAAAAAAACGGCGAAGTGAACGGGGTGCAGAAAAAAAAAAGGACAGCATGCGCCAGAAGAACCACGCAGGGCAAAAAAAAAAGAGGGGGATGGAAGCTTTCATAGTCTATTGAGAACCAAGACCTATTTCCGTCTCCACATCGCATATGTGTACCGCGAGAAAAGTTTCAAAAACCTCACAAACATTCTCACACTGCCACACGCACAACCTGTCCCTTCTTCACCGAGACCGCGTTCGGATCTGGAATATCAATAAAAACATCCATGACGAAAACAATTCATTTAACTACAAAAACAGCTATGAATCAGCAATGAGAACTCATACAACCACCAACCATCAAACACCGACACGTGACCTCAGAAACCCAGCAGCAACAGCGGCAACAGGCGCTTTACCCACGGACAGCGCACGCAGACGACAGGCACCGACTCTACTAGCCCCCCTGCGCGCAGCGTGCCGTCGCCGCTGTCGCGCCAAAACGCATTCACACACTCTACAAGCAGCGCCCCACTGCACGGTGGCCATCAGACGGCGCCGCGCCCACACACAGCCACACCCAAACGGGCGCAGCGTGGGTGGGCTCGGCCTTGCACAGTCGGTGCAGCACTTCAGTAACGTCAGGGTCGGTGAAATCAGATTTTACCCTACGAAGTTTGTTGATCGTCACCGGCTCACCTTTGCACGCGCTCCTTTGCTCTTTCGCAGCCTCCCCCTTCCCCTCCCCCCCGTCACCACATTCCCACGTGGAGCACGGCAGCGAAGGACGTGAGCGCACGGACAGCGCACGCAGACGACAGGCACCGACTCTACTAGCCCCCCTGCGCGCAGCGTGCCGTCGCCGCTGTCGCGCCAAAACGCATTCACACACTCTACAAGCAGCGCCCCACTGCACGGTGGCCATCAGACGGCGCCGCGCCCACACACAGCCACACCCAAACGGGCGCAGCGTGGGTGGGCTCGGCCTTGCACAGTCGGTGCAGCACTTCAGTAACGTCAGGGTCGGTGAAATCAGATTTTACCCTACGAAGTTTGTTGATCGTCACCGGCTCACCTTTGCACGCGCTCCTTTGCTCTTTCGCAGCCTCCCCCTTCCCCTCCCCCCCGTCACCACATTCCCACGTGGAGCACGGCAGCGAAGGACGTGAGCGCACGGACAGCGCACGCAGACGACAGGCACCGACTCTACTAGCCCCCCTGCGCGCAGCGTGCCGTCGCCGCTGTCGCGCCAAAACGCATTCACACACTCTACAAGCAGCGCCCCACTGCACGGTGGCCATCAGACGGCGCCGCGCCCACACACAGCCACACCCAAACGGGCGCAGCGTGGGTGGGCTCGGCCTTGCACAGTCGGTGCAGCACTTCAGTAACGTCAGGGTCGGTGAAATCAGATTTTACCCTACGAAGTTTGTTGATCGTCACCGGCTCACCTTTGCACGCGCTCCTTTGCTCTTTCGCAGCCTCCCCCTTCCCCTCCCCCCCGTCACCACATTCCCACGTGGAGCACGGCAGCGAAGGACGTGAGCGCACC